>PVHX01009555.1:0-75646 GCA_004024805.1 Geosciurus inauris
TAGGAGACTATGCGCCGGGAGGCTGGCCTGTGAGGGCAGGGCTCCATCCTGGAGGCCTGGCGGCCCACCCATCCACACCTTCCCTTCCTGGCTGGCTCTCTCTGAATCTTTGTTCTTTGCACCCCATTCCTGAGCCTCCTGACCACAAGCACCGGGCTCTGACCGCACTGACCTCGGGACACCAGCCACTTTCTGCAGCCCTGGCTTGAGTCTTTCCTTTGGATCCAGCTCCTGGTTACTCTTTCTTCCCAGGATTAGCCCCTCAACTATGCACATCTTCTGGGGGCTGGCAGGGGTTGTCACTGTCCCAGCCGACACTGCCCTGCTTAGGAGTCTGGGCCCGTGCAGACACCCTGCCCTTGACCAGCCACAGATGTCCTCTACAGAGAGAGAGAGTGGACATACAGGCAGAGGGAGCAGTAAACCCCAGGAGGCGTCTGGCCAGGTCTGGCCCAGGCCTTGTGAGGAGTTTGCCCAAGTTCACATGGTGAACTCGAGGCGGTGAGAGCCAGGCGCCACCAGGGTCTCTGGGGCCTGCCTCAGTCTGTGTGGGAGGTTCCGTCGGCAGGACGTCCCCCTGGGGGCCTCAGAGCCACCTTCAAATGCACCTGTGTCCTGTGTGGAATGCACTTTCAAATCGTTTCTGCTTTTAATCCAAAACATAATTCATTTGAGAAAGTGCAGAAAATATAAGAAGAAACAGATAAGAGGCAAAGAAAAATGTTAATAAGTGCTCCCAAAAGGAACCACCATTAACAATGCTTTGGTTTCCTCCTAGTCTGTCTTCTGTAAATAGACAAACTGTGTAAGTTTTACACGATGTATGAGTAGGCCATCGCGTACGGAAGTTGACAGTTTAGATCCTACGCGTTTACTGTTTTATACCCTATGTATCAATTCAATAATTAACTTGATCTGGTTCGTTAAGTATCGATGCACCTTCCTCATCAAATTACTGGTGTGACGCACTGTTTTCTCAGTCACCTCTCAGTTGTCTGCATCACCTGAAATGCTCCTGAGGAGTGTCCGTCAGGGTCCTGGGGGATGCTGGAATGACGTGCCCCACCGCATCGTTTCCACCATCTTCATGGGACCTGTGGTCTCCCTGGCCTGGGAGGCAGGGGGCGGAGGCTGCCGGCCACAACACCTGTGGTGGGTCAGCCGTGGCCTGAGAAGGACTTCCGCCATCCTTGCTCTTGGCAACCTCGTTGCCGATGTCTCCTTCTTGGGGTTTCTGTGTGTGGATAGGTTTTCCTACTCCTACTGTCCACAGTAGTGACCGGAACTGAGTGTGCCCCTGCAGGGACGATTTATGAGAGGATGGAGGTCAATCTGTCGACTGCCCCGGCCCACGTTCCCTAGAGACACACATCCACGGAGCCTCCCAGCGTCTGACACCCACCCGTTGTTCAAAGGAGGGTTGCGAAGGGTGTGGGGGCTGCAGAGCGCAGGGCGGGCACCACTTAAGGCTGGAAATGAGGGACTCTCACCCCCTGGGATTAAAGGCATGAGGAGAAGGCAATGAGCTGACCTCAGAGGCGGGGAGGGTGGAGGGAGGAGCACCCAGGAGGGGGCAAGGCCACTGGCCCACAGTGAGCTCCAGAGAGGACGTTGGGGAAACGAGCATCCTGGCCGGGCTGGACTCACTCATTTCTGACGCTGCAAACAGGAGCAGGCAAGGGACAAGGGTTCCAAGGGACAGAGGAAGATATGCAGCAGCAGCATTTTTCTTATTGATTCGAGAATGCTCTTTACTATCGCGGCATTGGCCATCCCTCTAGCAGCTGTGACAGGATCCCCTCTCATCTTCGCTGTCCCGTGTGAGCCAGGGCCCATGGGACCAGCACAGGCTGTGCCTGGGGACATTTCTGCCATCAGTACTCAGGTTTGTCAGCCTTCCTGCCTACTCAACAGATAGTGCTGGGCAATTTTTAAAGTGTCGCCTCTGGCAGAGATGCGCCCAAGATCCAGCGCAGCCCGGGTAATCACAGGGAATCAGCGTCAATTGATTTGGAAGGACTAAAAACATCACGTCGCAGGCAGGAGACGCCGCACCCGCCAGCTCCCAGGAGAGTCTGGTTTTCAAGGCAAACATCAGAGTCCCTGCTTATGGGAGGCAGACACTGGGGGCTGCCAGTGACCCCCATTCCTAGTGTTCGTGTCTCTCGGTGGTCCCCTCCCACGCTGGACAGGGCCAACCTGTATGACCAACGGGACATTGTGGAAATGAAGGATGTGACTCAGAAGCTGGGATCTAAGAGACGAGTGTCTTCTGCCTCCCTCTCGGGAAGCCACTGCCACGGTGTGAGTCCACTCGAGCAGACTGAGGAGAGGTTGGGGGCCTCCTGCCCACAGCCTGCACCCACTGGCAACCATGGGCAAGGGCCTCTTGGAAGGGGATCACCCATCCCTATGGAGCTGAGCCCGCCCAGCAGACAGCTTGGTGGCCACCTCTCAAGGAACCAGGCCAGACCCTCCTGGCCACGCTGCTCCTGGATTCCTGACCCACAGAAACTGAGAGCTGTGTGTGGTTAGCATTGCTTTAAGCTGCTGTGTAGCCAGGGGGCATTTCTTGGGCATCAAGAGATAACCATAGGGATGGCTAGCTGGAATCTATGGCACAATTCCAGATCCAGGGCCGAAGCCCAGGTGTGGACCCAGCCCCTGTGCCCATGAGCCCGGCTGCCCAGCTGCTGGCATGCCATAATTTTTGAGATCAGAGCTCAGGGTTGAGGCTGTGGAACTTAAACCTCTCCACAGAGCTGCTGGTACCTTCTGGCCTCAGTCTTCCCTCTGCAAAATGAAAGAGTTGAGCTAAGAAGGACAGTTTCTACCTGACCTTCTAAGGTCCACAGTGGCCATGTGAGACCCCCTCCCACTCCTACACCTGCCTCCCTGACAGGGCCTGACAGTGCACCCCAACTCTAAAAACACCAGAGCAGAGCATCACCCAGGCTGCCCACTGCTCCCTGGTGTTCATCAGGGTCTCCAGAGTGGAAGAGTCCGTTAGAAAGGTGTGCAGATACATAGAAAGAGGTATTATGCACATGGGCCTCAGTGATGATTATACAGGCTGAACATCCCACGATCTGCCATCTGCAACCTGGAGATACAGGATAGCTGCTTGAGCGGCTCCAATTCAAGACCAGAGTCTCAAGCCCAAGAGCTGCTACATCCAGGGAAGGACATGGACATCTGGAGAGGAGGGAACAAACTCACCTTTCATCTTAGTCTGTTTTCTGGTGTCGTAACTAAATGCCTGAGGCTAGTACTTAATAAAGACAAGAGGTTTGGGGCTGGGGTTGTGGCTCATCGGTAGAATACTTGCCTAGCATGTGTGAGGCATTGGGTTCTATTCTCAGTGCCAAATATGAATAAATTAAATAAAAGTCCATTAACAACTAAAAAAATATTAAAAAAGAAAAGAAGTTTGTTTAGCTCCCAGGTCAAGAGTATGGTGTGGCTTCAGCAGATGGCAGTGGCAGGAAGGTCACTGGTGAGAGGGAGTAAAAGCACCGGAGGTGCCCGACCTTGCTTTACTCAACCCATCATCAAGGGAACCAGCCCAGGCCCAGCAATCCTGGCCCACTCCTGTGCAAAGGCTCTGATCCCTTCCATGAGGGGACCTGAGACCCAACCACCCCACCAGCCCACCAGTGTGAGGGCTCCAACACAGGGATGAAGCCCACCCAGTGTGGGTGGGACCCACTGACTGGGTCCACAGGTTCCAGTGCTGATCTCTTCTGGAAACACCTCACAGACACACCCAGAGCTGGGTCACCAGCTCCCTGGGCTCCTGGGCCCAGCCGAGCTGACACAAGGAGCTAACCCTCCCATCCGCCTGAGACTCCTGAAAATCGAGACATGGTTCACGTGCCATGGACCCCCGTTTCACAGAGTACTCTTAGTACACACATGTAGCTGTGCAACCTCACCACTACCTAGTGCCCCAGCAGCCTCATCACCCCAGAGGAAGCCACGCCCACCCTGCCCTGCCCAGGCCCTGGAGACTCTGGGTCTACTTTCTGTTCCTGTGAATTTGCCTTTCTGGACGTTTCAGACGCACAGAATCCAACAACATGCAGTCTTTGCGCCTGGCTTCTTGGAGTTATGGTAGAGCTGCCCGCGGCAGCAGGGACAAGCACTCCCCGCTTTTCACGGCTGAATGTTATTCCACTAACCACAGGCTGCCTAGCCACTCACCCACAGGTGGACAAGCAGGCTGTGCCCACCTCGTGGCTATCATGCATAGAGCTGGCCCACCCCCAGGACAGGAAAGGCCAGAGGAGCTGTCCCTCCCTCTGCTTAAGGGACAACCCTGTGCCAACATTTTGATTAAGTTCATGTATGAGTTGACTCCTAGGGGAAGACTCTGCCCTCTGGATGTTTAAAGGCACTTGCTTTATCCACAACAGGCAGGGTGGGCCCAGAGACTTCAGCTGGTGCAAATCCATTTTCCTGATGTTCAGTCTCCCCCGTGAGCCTGGGGTTGAATGACACCAAGAGACCAGGAGTCAGGAAGGACCCCTTGCCAGGGCAAAGCATGCTGACCTCACCACTGGAACCTCCACGCACCCCAGAGGCCTGGGACTGGAATGCCTGCTCCCTCAGGTGGCTCAGCGCCCAGTGCAGGCCCCGGGGCTGGCTCAGCCTCTGCCCAGCCCGTGGCAGCAGAGGGTTGCCGAGCCCACTGCTCAGTCTCTCCTTCTGTACAATGGAGGTGACAACATCTACGCAAGGGCGGGTGCCGGGGCCATGATGCCATGTGCTGAGTTCTTCACCAGAAGGGATGGAGGGGTCCTGAGCAGCACTGGGAGCACAAACCTGCTCCAGAGAGCAAGCGGCCAAGTAAATAATGGAGAAACAAAGCGGCCTGGGCAGGGCTCGGGCTGGGCCCAGGAGGCCCTGACCTACGCGTGGCTTGTTGACTACTTGGAGTGACGGTGAGGCTGGACACCAGGTCCAGGGGTGAGGGGACCGCAGGAGGTGGTCTGCCTGCAGTCCTTGGGGCACCCTCCCCTGCCCGCCTCATCCCCTCGGTCTGACCCCAGAGTGCCGAGCTCCAAGGCTGGTCTGGGTGGGAGGCCAGGCGGCCCCACCCCAGCATGGGGCCACCCATCCACCCTGGTCTACACCTATCAAAAAACATGATAAAGGGAAGAAGGGGCGGGCCAGAGGGCGAAGGAGGGAAACGATGTGGTTCGGCAGGTGCCTCTTCCTCCCAAGACCTCACGCAGGGAGGAGAAAAGGGGCCGGGCCACTCTTCCATAGGCGGGATGGACTGACCTCGAGGACAAGCTGACCGGGGGCTTACTGCCTCTGTCCTGACTGAGCCACCACCAGTGGTCCTGCACCTCAGACACTCAGCTGCCTGGCCCCCAGCTGAGGGTATGGCCAGCTGTCCACTGATGCGGGGGTCATAAAGTCCTTAGGTGGCCAGTCTGCTATGGGCCCAGCTGCACCTGTGGGCTAGAGATCTCACAGCAGGTTTTGCAAAGATAGAGCTTTGGAACATTCCTGCCCTTGAAGCCGGAGCCCAGCCTCCTCTGAGGGTCCTGAAGAGCTGTGGAAGACACCCACCCACTAGCACATCCTGCCCCTGGAGGGCACCCAGGCAGGTGGCCAGGGGTGGCCTGGCACAGCTCAGACCTTCATCCCAGCACAATGCCCTGAGATGGACATTTCCCGTGATGCCTGAGGCGCCGGCCATGCCACCCGAAAACATATGACATGACCTGTCGAGAAACCAAGCCCCAGGGCTAAGGCACAGCTCGGGGGCAGAACTGCCCAGCATGTGTGAGGCCCTGGGTTTGATCAGATGAGCCAAGCCTCAGTCAGGGCCCCAGCCACCTCGGGCCACCTCCTGGGAACCAGGAAGGGCAAAGCCACTGGTGAAGGTCAGGTCCACACTCCACCCCTAGAAACCACCATAGGGACCACACTGTGCTGACCCCAGGACCTCTGACTGGGGCCTACCTGGAAGTGGGGTGGTTGCAGATCCACCTGGTGAAGACCAGGCCCTGTGGGAGTCGGGTGGGCTCCTGGTCCCGTGAGTCCAGCATCCTGTCCTCTAAGGACAGCAGGTGAAGACAGACCCAGGGAGAAGCCACAAGCGGCGCGGACAGGCTGGAGTGATGAAAAGCCAACGTAGCAACGCCAAGCTTCCCTGCCCCCCAGAAGCTGCAAGAGGCAGGAAGGACCCTGCCTTGAGCCCAGAGCCCGCCGCTCACACCCTGATGGCCGACTCCTGGCCTCCTGAGCTGGAGACTGGCAGCTCTGTGATTTGCTCTGCTACGGCGGCCTCAGGAAAGGAGCACCGGCGTCCCGCTGCCCGGGCCGTGCCTGGAGCCTGGAGGCCGGTGCGGGGGTCAGGGCATGCACTCAGGCCTGGCCCCTCCTGCCAGCCCACCCACGGTGCTCAGCACAGAAGCCAGAGAGGCCCACATGTGCAGCCTACAGGACGAGGCCTGAGACGCCAAGGCCAGAGCTCAGGACTCACTCAGGGAGGAGGGCGCAGGACCCCTTCTCCTCACCGGGCCCTGGCACAATGCAGGGTGCAGGAATAATGGGCCCCGGGCCAGCTGCATGCTGTGAAGAATGTGCACACGAGGGACTGCCCAGGCCCCCGCCTCGGCCTCAGCCTCTGCCTCAGCCTCGGCCTTGGCCGGCACGGTGTTTCAAGGTAGGAAGCTGGGCAGCTGGAGGCTAGCAGGCAGCAAGTGTCTCCCTCCTGCCCCTTCTCAGATGTGAAGGAGACTGCCGTCCACTGCTCTGAGGCCCCCCAGTCTCCAACCCAGGCCTCAGGCCCTGGAAGGGCCTGGCAGGTCCCCAGGGGCCAGGGGCGTGTTAGATGTGAACTGGAGCCAGGTCCTTCCAGCTGCCGTAACTCGGGCCACCGTGACTGTGCTGGTCAGCACTGGCCCTCCCTGGCCCAGCACTGGCCCACCCCACCCTGAGGTCTTGGCCCCACAGATTGAGATCAAGGCCTGTGACAGGCGGGAAGCCACACATCAAGCTGCAGTCACTCAGCTGCCCCTGGCAGAGGCCATATCCCGCACTGCTCCACCCACGCTTCCTCCTCCTGCAGAGGACGCGTCCCTCCTGGGAGATGGCCCACAGGTAGGCCTGCCCTCACGGAGTCCACACTCAGGGGCAGGGCGTGGGAATCGGGATCTGCTACACTAGGGGCAGGGGGAGTTCAGAGCCAAGGCCCCAGGCACAGGGACCCGCTGTCTAATCCTGACAAGGATAAGGCCCATTGTGGGTAGCAAGCCACTCTGACTGGTGGGTAGAGTTGGGGCGGCCTCAGGAGGGGCACAGCCTTGGTCTGGGTTTTATCCAAGGGCACTGGGGAGCCACAGAAGGGTTTGGAGGAGCACCATGGTCTGGTGTGAACTTCTGGAAGACACTCCGGAGGCCAGGAAGGGATGGAGGGCAGGCGTGGAGAAGTGGTGTGAGGTCCATGTGGTCGTGGGTGGGGCACCAGGACCAGGCAGCGTGGCGTGGCCAGAGTGGGACAAGGTGAGAGCAAGTGCCGTTGCTGCCTGGCTTGTTCCTCAGAAGGCCTCTGTCCCTGCCAGGGGCTGGCTGCCTCCCTCCCACCCCCGCGGGTAGGCTGGCTCCTTGTGGGAATTTGGGATTTCCAGCACATTCTGAGCTGGCCACCTGGGCTGTGCCATGAGCTCATGTCTTGAGGGGCACAGGGACCAGGGGCCACAGGTGTCCACAAAGAAGTCCCCACACGAGGCAGATGAGGTTCCACCCACAGGTCTCCATCGACCCCATCAGAAAGCATCTGGGGCAGGGCACAGGCCTGTGCTGGGGAGAAGCAGGCAGGGGAGCCGCCCCGGACACAGCGTGTGAGTGAGGCGCTGAGGGTCTGTGTCACCAGGACCACCAGAGGTTCAGAGAAGCATCATGCCTGGCACGGATGCCCTCCCGCAGTGGACGCTAGGTCCCAGCACAACGAGCCTCAGGGAGCAGACCTGCCTCTGCCCTGGTGAAGACCAGCCACCTTGGGAGGGATGGAAGCCAGCCCCCCCGCCCAGGGTCCCCACCCACCTCCACCTCAAAAGGTCAGGTCCTAGGGATCAGGTGTCTGTGAAAACCATCCCAGGAGAATCATCCGGAAGCTCCATTTCCAGACAGGGCTAGAGTTCCAGAGGTTGCCCAGAGCTTGTGACCAACATGACAGATGGAATAAACTCCTCTCGCCTCAGCCGGGAGCCTGGGGTCCTTGTTGGGTCACTTGTCCACTCAGCTGATTCCTACCAAGGCCCGGCTAGGCCAGGCTAGGGGACAGAGATAACCAGACAGAGGCAGCTGGACTTCAGGGAGTTTGCGAGCAGAGGAGAGATGGGCCTGTGCTCCACGTTCTTGGTGAGCTCGACACTGCACCCGGGCTGGGAGAAGGGCAGCGGGCAGCAGAGCGCTGGGCAGGGATGCGATCCACTGCCCGGCCCTGCTGCCCAGGACTTCTGTCTGGCTATTTGCACTGCACAGCCCCAGGGGGAGCCGCCTCGGCTCAGGTGCGCCACGGAGCATGCCAGCACCTTGCAGCCGTGGGCCCGTGGGCCTGTCGTCTGGGCCTGTCTTCAGCCCACACTCCCCGGCAGAGGGCCCCCGGGCAGGGGCTCACTCGTCTTCAGGGGTCACCAGCTCACTGGATGGAGAAAACTGACTTGCCAGACCCCAAGCCAGAGACAGCCTCAGTCCCCACGTGAGTGGCAGAGACGACGGGTCCCCTGCCAGCCCCCAGCCAGGCCCTGAGGCTGCACCACACTCCATGGCCTGCTGGGAAATTGGCACTTGCTACCCCCACCAGCTGCTGGTTTTCTCGAGGGTGCGCTGGGGTGCCAACTGCCTCGACTTGTTTGGAATGGAAATTTCCCCCTCCTTGGACTTATTGCCACTCCTACCTCCCCCCAGGAGCGGGGATCTGGACGTGCAGCGGTGCTCGGCAGCCGGCCCTCCCGCGTGCGTGAACAAGCACATCTGTTTCCACTTTGGATTTGGCGGGGGTCTCAGGGAGAGGGCTGCGGTCTGAGCCGACAGATTCTGAGTGGAGGCAGGGGAATGCTTGAATGCAGCCACTGCCCTGGGGCTGAGGGCAAGGCGCCCCAAAGGCCCCCAGCGGCTGTGCAGTTTTGGGGTCCCGAGGACCTCTGCTCCTTCCTGTGGTGCCAGAGGCCACTGTGGGCTCCTTGACTTTGCACCCCTCTGCCTTCCCTGGCAGCGCCCTGGGCGCCAGGTCTGTGGGACCCCCAGGCTGCAGAGGCCAGTTCCAGCCTGCCCTCCTGCAGCTGCCTGGACCCGAGTCTGCCATGCTGTGGTACTGCATGGCGGGTCCAGTGCAGGCAGGCACCCTTGCTCAGGGTTGAGCACAAGCCTCAGAGACCCACAGCCCCAGGCTGCCTCCCATCTACCCTTGTCCACCCATGTCACCTCCCTGGCCTGCGTACATCAGGGGCTTCATGGGCTCCGGACCTCAGAGAGGAGAAGGGGCTTTATCAGTAGTTGACTGGCAGATGCATCCTAAGTAACATCATTTCAGGATCAAACTACGTTACGTGCATGTGCACATATGGCCTGATGAATCCCACCCCACCGTGTGCCTGATTGTAACGCACGGACAGAACATAAACTTAAGAACGATATCATATCTTAGGACTGATTCACGTTGGGAACAGGGATGGCATTGCAGAAGCTCCCGTTGGGTTCCTGTGGTCAGAATGAAGCAACCTACAGATTAGGACATGGACTCCTGGATCCCGCGGACACCAGCCTGTGCCAAGATCCACCGGTGAGATAAGAGTGTCCGTTCATAGAACAGGCATTCATGGATGGTATGGGACACACATACCCCAACTCACTGACTCCCCCACCTCCTGAGCGGGCCGGAGCCCCAGGCTCAGAGCTGGGATAGGCCCGGGACTGACCCCACTCTCTCCTCCAGGCAGCACCTTGGAGATGGACACTATGAACCCCCACACCACAGCCAAGTTCCCCCACACTTTGTCCACTGCTGCCCCTCCCAGGCTTCCGGGGCAGGGATGGCGACACCGAGGCACAGAGTGGTGAGCAAGCTGCCCAGGCCCCACCTCAGGCCCCTCTAACTGGAGACAGTGATCTGGAAGGCTGCTCATTGCTGCCCCCCTCCCTCAGAGAGAACGGCCGCACCCCAGCACGGGTCCTGGAGGCAGAATGACTGTCTCTGGGCTCGTGGTGGGTGAGGGTGGCTCAGGCCCTGCGAGGACCCTCTGGCCTGGCTCCCAGCCCTGCCCGAGACCACACGCCCTTGCACAGTGGGTGCAGGGGCCTTGTGGGCTACCAGCCCTTCTTACAGGCCTGGAGACACAGCCTCTGGCCCCAGGATGCCCCTGATTCTGTTCATGTCTGTGCCCACCTGGTGCTGAGGGCTCAGGCACAGGGAGAGCCCCTCCACTGGCCTCAGGGCCTTTGCAAAGACCCATCACAGCCCTGACCCCAACCTGCCTCCCATCCAAACCCAGCATCCCCATCCCCACTGGCAACTTGAGCCCAGCAGGACCCGAAATGTTGCCAGGACCCTGGAGCTGGGCTCCAGAGTCTGCATGGTGGCAGAGATGGCCCGGCCACCAGTGAGCCTTAGCAGGGCAGAGCAGGTAGGAATCACTCCAACACCAGCACAAAGCTGCAGCGTGCCTGCATCCCTGCATCCCTGCATCCCTGCATCGGGGCCCCCATATGAACAGGCCTATGCACCCCGTCCCCACACGTCCAGACCTGCAAATACAGAAGAGCACACACAGCCCCAGACAGGCCACAGCTCACGTGCATCCCCAGCCGTGCCCAAGTGCAGACGTGTGCAAGTGTATAGATGTGCCCAGTAAAAGACACACCCATGCCAGGGAAACGGGGCACCTGCAGGCTCCTGCACACTCGGGAGCAAGCCACCCAGGCAGGCACCAACAGCCTCGGGTCTGATTCTTTTTTTATTCTTATTTTTTCAGTACTGAGGATTGAGTCCAGGGGTGTTCTACCCTAAGTTACATCCCCAGTCTAACTTTTTTTTTAATTTTTAGACAGAGTCTTGCCAAGTTGCTGAGGCTGGCCCTGAACTTGTCATTCTGCTGGGACCAGGCATGCCACCGAGGGCACACATGGATGATTAAAAACTGTTTCTGCACATGTGTGTGTGAGCATGGCTCCTGATGAGACAGCCTTTGGACAGATAGACCGAGGAAAGCAGGTGACCTCCCCAGTATGGTGGGCCTCACCCAATCTGTTGAGAGTGGAATAGAAGGAAAAGGCCGAGGAAGGGAGCCTCCCTGCCTCTGCTGCGCTGTGGAGCTAGAACATTACTCTCTGGCCCTTAGGCAGAGGCTTCTCTGGTCTTCAAGCTCAGGCTGCTGCAGCTCTCCTGGGCCTCCAGCCTACAGATGGCAGATCCTGGACCCCTGAGCCTCCACAGCACCCGGCTGGTTCCCTACAACAAAGCTCTCCTGCATGTGTCCACGGCTGTGTCTCAGGCACTCACCTGTACCACCAGGCACCAGCTCACACGCAGCACCGCTGTGCACGGCCTAACCACCACGTCTGCTCCGAGCACTGCGGATGCTGCCAGCGAATGTCAGGCGAGGGCTCCACTCTGTCCCATCAGTCCACACAGCAGCCGTGTGACACGGCTCTGCCACTTTCTCCGGGGAGAGGACCGAGCCCAGACCTGCTGAGGTGGACCACAGACCTTCGTCTGTCCACTCAGAGTCTCACCCATGCTCCCTCCAGGCTGAGGGTCACATGCAGAGCAACACACACACGTGGACCACGTCCACATACACACCTCTGGGGGCCACGGAGGTATGGACACCCCAGAGCACGCAGCACCAGGAGCCTGGGACTCAAGGACCCCGAAGGCCAGCGCACAGCTCACCCTGCAGGGCAGAGGCTGCTGCGCAGTCCCTTCCCCTCCCCACCCACCGGAGACTGTCCCACCCCTGCCGGGAACTGGGTGGAAGAGGAGGCCCCCTCGCCCGCTCCCTGTACCCCAAGCGATGACATCGCTCTTGTTCCTGCCACTAGTGGCTGATGGATGGCCTTGGGCAGTGACTCAGCACCGTCCACCAGTCCATACAACAGTGTTCTCCTGCCAGGGCTGCCCACAGCACGTCCGTCAGGACAGATTCGTGTGGCCCTCTGGGCAGCCTTTGCAGGAGGCTGAATAGGTGTGCCCATCTCGGGCCTCTTAGTGGGGAGCTGGCCGGGAGGTGCCAGCCTCGCCCCTGCGTCTTCAGCCAGGGCCAGGTGACTGTGCTCCTCCACACCCCAGACCCCAATAGAGCAAGGATCCCCAGAGCGTCCTACCCCTGAGAGGGCCCAGGGAGGGTGAGAGCCCCAGGGCGCCCTGGAATCACGAGGGTCTCACTGCCCACCCGGGACCCAGGCCAGGTGTTGGCAAACCCCACATCCTGTGATAGAAATGGCCCTGGCTGGAGAAGGATCCCTAGGATTTCCTGGGACAAGATTTTAAAAGCAGAAAAATCCAGATATGTTTGCCCTCAGGAAAGGGGCTGCTAAGCTTGCAGTCTGTGGGGCTCCCGGTTGGCTGGGCCCCCACCCCGCTCCCCAGAGCAGGCGCACCTGACTTCCCTGGCCACCACAAAGCCATCCCAGTCCTCCCCATCCAAGGCCAGAAGAGCTCTGGAGCCTGCCCACGTCCACCAAGGCCACCCCCTGTTGGGAAGTGGGCTGCTCATGGGGACTAGGAACCTCTGTCACCTGGGGTCAGGCAGCCAGTTTGCCCTTCCTGGGATTGCTTGGGCAGCACTGGGCCACTTGGGCAGGCAGGCAACCTTCCTGACTGGTCACTTTGGCCAGGACCGGGGAGTCCCACTCTCCTGCAAGAGGGACCCCTTTGTGGCTCCCCACCGGCAGAGGGGAGGGGTGGCTGGTGGCTTCCTCCCAGGCAGGGTGAGGGTGGGCTCCACTTCATTAATCCCCTGGGTGAGTCCCCCAGCTCCCGCTGAGCCGGCCCCTGCTCCGGCAGCCAGGGCCTCGATCCCAGGTGCATGACTGTCACCAAGATAAAAGAGACATAATTAAATTCCAATCAGCTGAGTGATTTGTTATCATAATGTAATATTTCCCTCCAGCCCCCTAATCCCACAGATCCGTCTCCGTCAAGCCTGCCCGGGTGGGGGTCCCTGCAACCCTGGGCCCAGCTGCTACAGCCCCTGCCCCTCCCGGCCGCACTCCCCTCCCCCAACACCAAGCCCTGAAGGTGATAATGAAGTCATTTTTCTCAGGAATGCTCACCTGGAAGACAGCTTGTCCTCAGGCCAGCCACTAATGGAGCTGGGGAGGCAGGCCAGGGGGCGGGGGGCGGCAGGGTGAGGCGGGAGGGCCCTGTGCTGCGAATGGAGGTGATTATGTGGGAGTCCCTCCAGCCTAGACCCTGCCCCTGGGCCAGTGTGCACAGGGAGGGGAACAGGGACCTGGCGCCAGGTCCCCGGGAGAGATGGGTCTGCTCTCTCGCACTGTGACCAAGGGCCTCCCTGGCGGCAGAGAGCAGGGCCCAGGCTCACACCAGGGCCACTGTGCCATCTTCCTGGGGCCTCAGCTCCCAGTGTGACGTGAGCCTCCTAACACCAGGCCGTCCTGAGGACGGGGAGCCCTGAGCCAGGAGGTAGAGGCACGTTCCCTGCTTCCCTCGGCCCATGTTGGAGAGGCTGAGGGGCCACCCAGAGGGTGGCAGGGCTCCTGGGGAGGAGAACACTTGGTTCACACCCCTCTGCCTTTCTGTGGCTTCCACATTTAAAAACAGATCCATTGACTTTCCCATGTGGGAGGCCCAAGCTCTCTGTGGCTTGGCCAGCTAAGGAGCCCGGGCAGCTCAGAGCTCGCCTGTGGGCAGGCTGGCATGGGCTGCACCTGCTGCCTGCCATCCTCCCTGGGGAGCACAGGGGCTGTGGCCAGCAGTGGGACCCCTGGCGAGCAGCTCCCAGTGCCTGTCCCGGGCCTGCATGGCACGAGCCCAGGCTGGTTTCCTCTCAGACCCCCTTTCCAGGGGTGCAGCTTTCCCCCAAGCTGCAGAGCAAAGGAGGCCACCTGCTTGCCCTTCCTGCCCCCTGATCCTCCCAGCAACCCAGGAACAGTGATGGACATTGGGGACAGGAAATGGACACTGGGCCCAAGGTGACCATTGAGAAAATAATGAAAAACAACCCCTATTTTGAGTCATGGAGTTACAATGCAATTCTCAATTTAAAAAAAAAAAAATCTCAACAACAAATAAAAGGCACAGAATGAAAACACCATGAGGGTCTCCAGTGGGTCTCAGCTGCGTGGACCTCAGAGCATAAAATTCTCCCTGGGTTCGGCCCCAGGGGCTGCTGAAGCCAGACCAGTGAGCATCTGGTGGCCCCAGAGGAGCAGCTGTGAGGTTCCCTCCCCAGGGACACACAGAAGATCCCCGAGTAGGTGAAGCCAGTGAGGCTGAGGCTATGGCTCCTGTGGTGGGACATGCCACCCTAGCTGGAGGGGCTGGGACGGGTGGGGGCTTCTGGGCTGCGCATCCGCAGTCAGCTCACCCCTCCAGGAGTCGGCACCTCCTGTGGCAGAGAACAGCACCCAGCCAGCCACCAGCCTGACCACCCAGGCTGTGCTCCGGAGCCCTGCACCTGCCCGCAAAAATGAAGGTGTCCAGGCCCACCGGGCCCAGCAGCCAAACTCAGGGGACTGGAGCTCCAGCAAGACACCCCACGGGGCTGGGCCTCCACACGGGACCCGGAGCGTCTGGGGCGCAGCGCCGCCCCAGCTCTCTAGAGCCTGTCGGGCCTGTGAAGCCGGCTGGATGGGGTGGGGAGGGGCACCACAAAATAGGCCTGAGCCCCCAGGGCCTCTCCTTCCTGCCCCCAGGCAAACCTGCTCAAGCTGGGCTTCCACTAAGAGCCTACCGCTGGGGTGGGCACCACCTCAGTGCCCCTGTCAGCCATTGCCCGTGGCTGCCTGGGGGCAGAGCCCGGCTCGTGCAGCACTGGCCCCGGCGGACTAGTCCTGTCTGCGACGGGCACAGGAGAGGCCCTGGCAGCCAGGGGCCACTTCATGTCTCCCTCCATGGTGTCTGTCCCACCTTCTGAGGCCTTGGTGACAGGTCCTACTGGCCCCCAGCAGCCACCTGGTCATCAGCCCACCTGCCCATCGGTCCTCTCGCCATCTTGTCCACCCACCCAGTTCTCCACCCATCCAGTTGCCTCTGGCCAAGGTCTGCAGGTAAGGGTGCTGGAGGGCGAGCATGGGCTTCCAGGTGTGGCCTGTCTCCAGGATCCCCAGGAAGCTCAGGGCCCTGCCCACGCAGACTGCCCTGGAAGGGGGAGGACCTGCAGGAGGCACCCCCAGGTAGCCAGCAGCTCCTTGAGTGCCATGAGCCCCATGAAGGCATTTGAGATGGCAGTGGAGGGGGCTGGCATGGGACCTATGTTTCCTGGGACAAGTTCCCTGGACAGGGACACAAGGGGACGGAGCACACATGTGGAGATGGACACAAGGACCACGTGTGGGCAGAAGGGGCCCGGAGGATAGGGTCTCGGTAATGAGACCCGGACTCTAGGAGGATGCCAGCCTCAACTCCCTCTCACCAGGGCCTCTGCTTCATCTGTGGAGCAGAGGTGCTGGCCCGAGTCCCAGCAGCCGTGTGCGCACACGGTGGTGGGCTCAGGGCTGAACACACGTGATGAGGAGCAGCAGCCCCTCACTGCCCTCACTGTGGACACTCGCCCACAGCAAGAGGCCAAAGCCAGGCCCCCAGGTGGTGCAAACTTCCGGGAGGCATCCCACCGGCTCCCAGCTGCACAGGAGAGGAAGGAGCCTGTCGGGAAGGGCCCAGGCCCCGTGCGAGGGAGCGGCGAGCTGGGGAGGGCGGCAGCTCGTGCCAGGGTGGTTACAGCAACCCTATTCATGCAGCGAGGAACTGGAAACCTCCCAGCTGCCCGACAATGGTGTTGGGGAAGCCAGCAGCCGCGCAGGCAGCTGTGCGGACCCTGTGGGCACACAGCTCTTGGCAGAATAGGCAGCAGAGGCGGGCAGCAGGCAGGGCCAGCAGTGTGGGCATGCCAGAGGGCCAGGAGAAGGAAGGCACAGGCTGGGGACAGCGGGTTGGGGTCTCCCATTTCCCTGTCCCCTGGCTCCTTGGGAAGCCCCAGGGTCTTGCTGTTTACCTTACAGTGTAGGGAAGGGGCTTTGGTGTCCCATGGCTGGGGACATTACAAATGGTTCTGTCCAGTGCCTCTGCCCTGCTGGGTCTCAGTTTCCTCACCCCTGAGGGTGGCCACCGTTCTGTGCAGCCAGAGATGGGGCCTGGCCAGGCCTGGCCAGCAGGCGTTCAGGACGGCAAGGCTGCCAGGGGAAGGGCTCCTTGTGGGCCTCAGAACGGTAGGTTGCCTTGTGCCCCTGGGACCTCTGCACCTCTCCCACTCCATGCTGCAGTCCCTGCCCCAGAAGCTCCTCTCCTGAGTGTGTTGGCAATGGGGTCCCACAGGCCTGGGCCACATTCTGCAGGAGGCAGTGGGTGGGAGGGGACACCCAGGCCTACTCAGCCCCAGCTCAGGCCAGAGCCCAGGCATGAGCACTGTGGAGCCTGGCCAGTCACTAGGGACCCCTCTGCCGGGATGCTGGCCAGAGGAGCTGCCACAGCCCTCACCTGGGGCTCTGTGCAGGCCTCGGCCTGGGAAACAAGCACCTGTGCTCTCAGGACAGGGCAAGGGCAGAGCCTCCTGGTTCCATGCAGCTCGAGCACTCGGGGAGCACAGCTCCAGGAGCACTTCGGGAGGCTGAGACAGGAGAATCGCGAATTCAAAGCCAGCCTCAGCAATGGTGAGGCGCTAAGCAACTCAGTGAGACCCTGTCTCTACATAAAACACAAAATAGGGCTGGGGATGTGGCTCAGTGGTCGAGTGCCCCTGAGTTCAATGTCTGGTACCCCCCCCAAAGAAGCAGCAGCAGCATAGCCAAGTCTGAGCTCTAGGGTGGGACTTCCCGAGATCCCTCGCATATCCAGCCGTGACCGCCTGAGACCCGAAACTCTGAGCCCTCTCTCCCTCCTCACTTTGTTCATCAGCATTTTATAAATCCCACAAATACGGAGACCAGGTCTCGGGTCTCACAGAAACCATGGCAGAACCGAGCTCGAGCTCAAGCCCGAGGGGCGCTTGCTCTCCTGTGGGACCTGGTGCTCCATCCTTGGTGCTAAAGACAAAGTCCAAGAGTGGTGGGCACGCCAGCTGCTCCCTCTGCGTGCCCGTGCCCAGCTCCTCCACCCTGCTCTGCCACCAGCCATGTCCTCAGTGTCCTAGAACCGCCCTCCCTCCCCTGGACAGCACTGGGCTCGGCTCTGCCAGACCTGGGCTGGGCCTCCGGAACCCACAAGAAGAGCTGAGCACGTAGGAGCCATTTTCTCGGATGAGTTATAATTTTCCTTCATTTCCCCTTCAAAACACACTAATTAAACGGACATTGTTGAGACAGCCCATTGAAATTCAAAAATGCACCCTCTCTCCAAAGAACATCCCCGTTTCTTTGGAGGCAATTGTGTGCATTGTGGAAACCGCAGGGACGTGCACGTGCACAGGCATGAGCCTGGTGCAGGCACCTCACCTGAACGGTGTGCGTCCTGCCGGGCGGGCGGGCGGTGGCCGCTTGCTCTTCCGCTGCCTCCATCACGAGGCCCTGAAAACTCGGACGCTCCCCTCACAGCTGCACCAGTAGGGGCATGACCCTTGAGGGGCCGTCCACGCTTACGTGCCCTCTTCCAGGGCGTTCTCCCCTCTGCGGACCCCACTGCCCCCTCACTGATGCCCACAGAGGCTTCTGCACTGGCCGTGACCCTGGGCTCTGGGTGGCAAGGGCAGGGAGGGCAGCTTCTGCCTGGAGCCCAAGGTGCCACAGGAAACCTTTCCAGGGAGGGAGCTGGGCCTCGGGGGGAACCGGGGACCCATGGGGGCCGCGCCTCCTTTTAAGATGCAACTCTGTTTTTTTAAATTAAAGTAACAGATACACAGCAAACTGCAGGCTTAGGGAAGTATCAGGAAGCGATGCTCTGAATCTGCTCCACTCGGGCAGGAACAGCCGCCGAGGGGGCTCCAAAGCTCCGGTTGGGGAGCACCCCACCCTGCCAGGGCCCGCCCAGCCCCTCTGCCGATGGAGGCTCTCAGCTGTCGTTCTGTGTGGCTGCTTTCACTCGGCCCTCTCTGGGTGAGGTCCATGCTGCACAATGTCCAGCCCCTGCAGAAGACCCCTGGCATTCCCCGGCCTGGGCCACCATGAATGAGGCAGGGATGGCCACTTGCCTATTTCCTCGTGCCCCTTGTGCAGGACTCTGTCAGGCACAAACCCAGGGGCGGGATGGCGAGTTATTGAAGAACTTGGACAGAAACCTCGGAGGACCCTGTGGATGGTGTCCTGTGTGAGTCACAGCCTCCTCCTCAGGCCAGTTTCTCCTGTCCCTTCCCTCTGGACACTGGCCCCTCCCAGCCTGCAGTCCTCCTGCTACAACCCATCCTGCCCACGGTGGCTGCAGGGGAGTGCCAGGGGCGCGGCTCTGATGCCCTCTGCTTCTGGGACATTTCTAGACCTGCTCTTCTGGGCATGGAGGGGCCAGTGAAGAACGGTCCATCCTGCTGGCCAACCCTGGAATTGTGCTTTCTAGAAGGTGACGCTGGCCATGTGGCTGAATGGACCACCCCAAGCTCTGCAGCTGGGCAGCAGCCCCAGCACTGCCGAGTGCCAGTGTGACAGTGCCAGTCCCATCCAGTGCACTGGGGCCAGCTGTGCCTTGTGGGTGCACCCCGCCTGGTCACAGTGGCCTCGGGACCCTGTACACCCTCCCGCCCGGGCTGCCTCCACCACTGCCTGGACGGCAGCAGAGCCCAGGCTCAGCCCTGGGACTCCCCCATGGCTAGGCTCACCTGCCTCCCTCCTCAGCTGCGGTCACCGCGAGGCCACTTACCTCAGAAACCCCTTCTCTGCACGGCCCAGCCACCTCCGTGCTCTGTGTGTGGCTGTGCTTGCCCCCCAGCCCGACAAGGCCGTGGGTGCCCGGTCAGTGCCCAGCAAGCACTTAGGGAAGGCAGGGATTGGAGGGACCATCCCCACACCCACAAGGACCCAGTCTTCCAAGCCTGCCCACAGCCTCAGCCAGGACGCAGAGGCCCCAAAGGCCAGGACTGGGCCCTGACTCAGGATCCAGGAAACCGAGGCCACCCATCCCTGACCACCCCCTGCCCCTCTACTCCCAGTCCCTGAAGGGCCAACACCCCCGCTCGCTGCCAGGCCCTGCACCTTGATGCAAGGGGTGGGCGTGGCTCCGCCAGAAGGCCACTTCCTGGGGGAGGCCACACCCGTTCTTCACTGGCCCCTCCATGCCCAGAAGAGCAGGTCTAGAAATGTCCCAGAAGCAGAGGGCATCAGAGCCACGCCCCTGGCACTCCCCTGCAGCCACCGTACTGCCCACCCGTACTGCCCAGACCCCCTCCAGGTCCAGGATGCAGCTGCCCCTGGCAGGGCTGCCAGGCAACACCCCCAAGGACAGGCAGGCCACAGGCCGAGCTGCCACCAGTCCCCAGGGTAACTGGCACACATGCCAGGCTGTGGGCAGCACCAGTGAAGGAGCTGCTGGTCCAGAGGACGTCCTGCCCATCCCCTCACCTGTTTCCAGGTGCTGGAGACATGCTTTCCAGACTGTCCACACCTGGGGAGGAAAGAAGAGCAGACAGCCTTGGGGTGTGGCACGGGAGAGCAGAGGCCCCAGGACACACGCCGCAGGCACAGCCCCAGCCAGCATCCCCTCCAAGGGAGGCCTCACCCTCTGGACACCATCTATGGTAAACGGTGAGCCAGTCTCCGGGGGTGAGCCCTCTGGGCCCTGGGCTGGGACATGCCACGGGGGAGGTAAGTGGAGGGGCCACTTGCTAAGGCAGAAAGGACCCGGGGCAGTACCACCAGAGAGGCGGCCAGCAGAGGCTTCCTGGAGGAGTCAGTATCGGCAAGCTGAGGTGAGGAAGGGGTCCAGAAGAGAAGAGAGGACAAAGGCCAGAGGCCACCGTGAGCCCAGGTGCTCGGGAGCCAGCCCTGCAGGGGCCGGAGCCTCTGCGAGTGTGAGTGTGAGTGTGCGTGCCCGTGCGTGTGCGACTGGGTGTGTGTGAGCGCGAGAGGGAAGCGAAGGGCGGCAGAGCACAGGGCACCAAAATGGGGAGACAAGACCTCAAGACTCCATCCTGAGAGCACTGGGGAGCCACGCGGGGTGCAGTCACCCTGCCGACTCAGGCAGGTTCTTCAGGCTGCCGGGTAGAGCTGCACTGGAGGCCAGCAGTGGCCAAGGTACCAAGTGGGACATTAAAGGGTTGCAGGACAGAAGGAGGGCAGTGTTGGCCAAGAGAGCCCATCTGAGAGGTGCCCAGCTGGTCTTGGCAGACTTCAGGTGTGCAGCGAGGGCCCGAGCCTGTCATCCTGCAGCTGCCCAGCTCCCAAACTGTCCCAGCCCGTGCACAGGCATAAAACCTGGCCCAATCTCCCAGGGGCCCCATGTGCTAAAAGGCAGAAAGACAGTTTGGATCACAGACGAGAGTGCAAACTGCCTGGGGCTTGACGCCTGCTCTGCTGCTTACAAGCTGGGTGACCTCAGGGAAGTGACTTGGCCTCTCTGAGCCTCAGTAGCTTCATTGGCAGTGTTGGAGGATAGCAATCGTACCTGCACGTATTCATGCAAACCACCACAAGTCCAGCGGCTCACAGCAGCCAGCAGGTTCCCTTGCCGGGAGGGCTGGTGCTGGGCTGGCTGGGCTCCTCCTTCAGCCCAGGCTGGGGCTGGGAGTGGGGTTGCTTCCCATATATCCTCACCTCCTTGGACCAGTGGCTCCTCCAGGATGGACAGGGACCATGAGAAAGAGAACGGGCCAGCTGTCGCAGCAGCTTGGGGAAGGCCCTCCCCAGCCTTCCTGCAGCCCACGCTGTGGGCATGCCCAGTGGAGACCAGGCAGGGTCACCCTCTGAGAGGGCCTGGGGCCCTGGGAGCCGGGAGCTGAAGGGGTCAGTGTGCCCTCTGAGGTGTCCTTGCCCTGCCCCAGATAGACCCGCTGTGCAGGTATCCCAGTCCAGCTCTGGGCCGCCGGTAGCCGGCACTGAGGAAACCAGGTCAGGAGATGGGTCATTACATCTACCACCCAGGGTCTAGGTGGCCCCCTAGCTCACCTTTGCCTCCGCCTGGCTCCAAGAGGCACAGAACTAACGCAGCTGGCCTTGGGAGGGGGCTGCCCTGCCCACCCCGGGTCGGCAGTGGCCCCAGTCACACGCCCTCCCCCAGGCTGAGGGCCTGACCAACAGGGTCTTTGCCCACTCTGGGGGCTGGGCTGGGGACACAGTTGGACATCAACAGAGACAAGGGCTCAGGGACGCTGGATCCACTGCCAGTGCCATGTGGCCATGGGGTACAGGGACCAGGCAGCCGCATGGGGTCTCCAGGATCGCCTCACCTGGATGCTGAGCCCCTCCTGCCTCCAGGCGGGCATGGGCGCCTCCCTCCCACTGAGGCAGCGGGCAGGTGGGGGCTCGGAGCTCTTCCCACTTCCGCCTCCACAGAGCAGATCTTCAGCCAACAAGACAAAACTGGGTGTGCACATTTTGAGCACCTGCTGAATACAGCAAGGTAGTGATGCCTCCCAGCCCTGGAGGCTCAGAGGAGCTCAGACACAGTGGGCGCCTGGCAAGGGAGCCAGAGCCCTGCCTGCTTTACCCCAGAACCACCCTCCCGCCCACCCTTCTCCCCCGGGCCCAGGCAGGAGGCAGGGGCAGAGATTTGGGATCCAACTCCAATAGCATGTCCCGACCCCCATCCCATCTCCCTAGAGGAACAGCAGAGGCTTATGGGACTGTATCCCCACAGCCAGTTCAGCAAGGGGAATGGAGACAGAGAGACAGAGAGAGACAGAGAGAGACAGGGAGGGAGACAGAGAGAGAGACAGGAAGGGAGGGAGAGAGGCAGAGACAGAGAGGGAGAGAGAAAGAGGGGGAGGCAGAGACAGAGGGACAGGGACAGCGAGGAGGGCACAGGGAGGAGGGGACAGGAGAGGACAGCCATCGTCTTCAGCACCACTTAGCCCGACTGTTAAAGGATTCCCGCGATTGGGCTCAGGGGAAGCCATAAATCTCAATAACCATCGGCCCAAGTTTTCCTGCCTCCTTGAATCAACAGACATAATTTCATTGGCCGCCCAGACTCCCAGAGGGCTTTCTGATAAAAAGCCACTTCTTCAAAACATCAAACCCAAGTCGCTCTGCCTCTCCAGCCACCCAGGGTCAGGTTTCCTGAGAGGGTCGAGCCTGAGGCCGGGGCAGGCTGTGGTAGGCGGCCAAGGAGGGCCTGCTCACAGCCTGCGGGGGCCAGGGTCACCTCATGGCCTCTTTGAATGTGACACCACCCGGCCGAGAGAGACCCTCCCAGCTTTGCTGAGTTACCACTGGCGTGAGGTGCTTGCTCCTCCCGGGGCCAGCCTTCACCTTGGGCTGGTTCCACTGTGGAAAATGCTTCTGAGGCTCTTGTGAATCCTGGGAACCCCCCAGGGTGGCTCCCACAGTGTGGTGGCTCAGCCACCCACCCAGAGCCACCCAGAGGGAATGCAGCCAAGGTAGGATTTGAGCCCAGGGCACCAGGTCCTGGCCTGGGCTACCACCCTGGACCACTGTCCTTTAAGGAAGCACAGGCCACTTTGGGGACCTCACCTCATGGAGGGGGACACTAAGGCCTAGAGGACTCTTGCTCAGGGACGCAGGGAGACAGAGCCCAACAGGACCAGGATGTGGCTCCTGACTGTTCCAGAGAGAGACTTCACTAGGCAGCCCTCCCTGGGGCACAGGAGAACAGCCGGGGAGGCCTGGCTTCAGGGGTGCCCCTCTCCTGGAGATGCCATCTGAACCAGGGTGCGTGCTCCTGGCCTGCATGCTGAGCACCAGGCAGCACCAGGGCGGCGCCAGCCCCACGCAATGTGGTGAGAACAAGAGACACGCCCAGGCGCCCTCACCCTCCTTAGGGGCCCTGGGAGACGCTGGGTCCCTCCGAGCAGCCCGGCTCCTCCTCGACTCACAGGCCTCAGGACACCCCAGGACCTTCCAGCACGCGGAACCCTACATGAAGCTCACCTCAGCCTCGGGTGGCTCAGGCTGGAAGCCTCGGGCTCCTCACCCATGTATTCCCTGAGCCTCTGAGGGCCCTGGGTGCTGGGCTCGGGGAGGCGGAGGTGAACAGTGCTGGGGCCCAAGGACTTGGTCTGGTGGTGAGCTGGGGAGGGACAGGTCCCTCAGTGGGCAGCTTTGATGCTATGTGGCAGGGACGTGGTCAGGGCCTGTCCAGACTGGGGGATGAGCAGCAGGTGCACCAGGGGACAGAGCTTCCTGCTTCCAAAGGGCCAGGACGAGCCCTTGGAGTCCGTCCCACAGGCTGGGTCCCTCTGCCACACTAGGACTGTGCTCTCGAGGCACATGTGGCCCCCACAGTTTGGTGCTGATACCCAACGTCAGAGACTCAGCAAGCAAAGGAGTCGGGGGGCAGAGAGATGAGAGGGCGAGACCAAACCCAGCGTCAGGCAGACTCAGCCAGGCTCGGGGAGCGCTGGCCACTGAGGGCTGGCCCCGCCCCAGGGCCCGGAGCCCGGATGGCCAGCCTCTCCCAAGATCCTCAAGAGGAGAGCGCCAGGGTGCTCAGGCAGGGCAAGGCTGTGCCCCATGCATCCTGGGGGCTGCCCTTTGCTGCCTCTCCTCCCCAGCCTTGTACCACTTGCACCAAAGCCCAGAGGAGGCAGTGGGTGCCTCTGCCCAGGCAGATGGCTGAAGGCAAGGCCGGCCTTAGGGAAGGCCCTTCTGCTGAGAAACGACGGGAAGGTGGGATGTTCCTGAGTGAGTGCAGCCCTGCCAGAGGCCTGCAGAGCAGCGGCCAGCTTGTCCATTCTGAGTGGCTGCCGGGGGGCACAGGGGCTTTCTGGGGGCAGATGGCTGCCTCCTGCTGCTGTCCCCACGTCCCTGCCCCATGAGAGCAGCCTATGCTATCCCTCCTGTCCAAGGGGGCTCGCCTGACAGGCCTCCTTCCCTCCAGGTGGCATCTGGATAAACGTGAACACAACCTCTTGGCCAATCAAGAGCTGCAGGGGCACCTCCTCCAGGAAGCCCTCCAAGCTCAGTCACAGCTTGGCCAGACCAGTGTGTGTGAGCACCCGAGGACCTAAAAGATTCCAGGCCACGAGAGGACTGACCCCAGGGCAAGGGCTCTTCTGTGAGACAAACCATGACGGCTCACATCTGGGAAGAGCGCCCCACGGTGATCACACTCGGGCGACGCCCTCCTGGCTGCAGACTCTCCTCCACCCTGATGGTTGTGGCTGGGCCCTGCACTTCCTAGAGGCTGCCCTCTTTGACTCCCCAAACGTGCCACCAGCCATGGTGTTTCTCTAAGCACCCACAGGGAGGAACCCCAGGGAACCCCTGCAACAAACCCCAGGCCCTGAAGCCTGAGGGACTGCAAACGCGTTCTCTGTGCTCAGGTCAGACTGTGCGGCAGGGCCAGCTGGCGTGCACGCGCACCTGGTTGCGACTGGGGAGTTCTCCCTTCAGCCGGCTCAGGAGAAAGCTTGCCCACGTGCTCACACTCCCACCCGGGGTGGGAAACGGCACCAAGGAGCAAGCACCACTTCCCAGTGGGACGCCCTGTGACTGGCAGGTTCGAGCCTCCACAGTCACTGCAAACGCAGCCTCTGGGGAGCTTCACGTAAGGCACAAGGACATTCATCCCGGCCAGGCAGACATTTCCCTCCCCACAGAAGAGGCTCACGGGCTCCTAGAAAGTCTACAATTTCTGATCCAAACGGAACTGGTGGGGGCTGGGGACACAGCTCGGTGTCGAGCGCTGGCCTGGCACCTGCAAGGCCCAGGCTTGATCCCCAGCACGGCAAAAAAAACAAATAAAACAAATACACTGAACTGGACCCTCCCCCACCCCACCCCCGTCCACCCCACTACCCTCCCGTTCATACATCCACCCTGCCATCCATCCTCCACCCACCCGCCCTTCCTTCTGTGCAACTGTCCAGCCAGCCACCTACCTGTCACCATGCACCCACTCAGGCACCCCCAACCCACCCCTCCACCCACCCCCCGTCCACTCGCACACCGTCCATTCAGAAAGAAAAGACAGACACAAACAGAAGCTGATGAAACATGGCCGGGGCACGACATTCTGCACGGACAGACCTTGACCAGGGGGCCGTGTGTGCTCAGGCAGTGGCCGGCCCTGGCCACGTTGTCAGGGTTTCCTGAGGAGCCCTGCCAGTCCTCTCCACTGCTCACTGTCACATGATGTGGGGGCTGGCTGAGCCCCCTCCACGGCCCTCCAGGGTCCTCCTGGCCCAGCAGCTGCCCCGTGTGGGCCTGTGTGTGAGGCCTGGCACCCTCCTGGGCACAATTCCTAGACTTGGGGAAAATGTCCTTATGCTGTCCTTTGGGCTCCCAGAAACCCAGGAGCCTTTGGAAAGCCCACAGCCCAGCCCTGACCTGCATCTTGGCACTTCTACAAGGGGCCAGCGCATTCCTGGGCTCATGGGACACTCTGGAAGATAAAGCTACCAGTCCATTACCTTTCAATGACATTCACTCAAAAACCTATTAGAGAAGCTCCCAGCCAAGACCAGGGGTCACAACCTTGACCCTCAGCCCTGGGCACATGAGACCACATTTCCCAGCACACACAGCTTAACGTTTAACCTCCCGTGGGGCTTCTAGCTGCTAACATTACCTTTGCACAAACTAGACAGTTCAGAGGAGCAGGACTGGATCCCCTGCCTGAGACAAATGTCCACCCACTTCTGCCCACGAGGCCCTCGGCTTGCCTAGTCCTGGGCTGGGGTAGGGCCATCCTGTGTCACCAGCTCCCAGAGGCAGGGACCCGTGGGGTGCAGCAGGGGTCTCTGGGGCAACCCCTCCCCTGCTGGGGTTCTATGCTCTGCTTCAGAGGGGCCTCCCTGGAAGCCTGCCCAAGGCCTGCTCCCTCCTGTTCCCATCAGCACCACCCAGCCTGGCCCTGCCGTGGCAACAGGTGACGAGCCACACCACCTCTCCTAGCCAGGTGCAGGACTGGGGTGCAGTGGTGGGGCCCCAAAGCATAGTGTGAGGGGGGCCTGGAGGGAGAAGAGTAGGCACCTTACTGATTGGGCACCTGCTGTGGGTTGGGGTCTCCATGTAGAAACACTCTGGAGCTCTCCCAAAGGGGCACCGGCCCACCAATGCCTGTTTGAGGTTCATGGTGGCATTAACACCCTGGCACAGCCAGCTGGCCTCATCTGCAGCCAATGAAATGCAAAAAGACAAGTGTGGACCTGGGGCAGGGCGGCCCCATCCGCCACACATGCACGCAGTGGCCTCTGCTCCTGGCCAGCCCTGACCCCACGAAGGGTGGCCACAGACATGGTCCAGAAGTGAAGAGCTCGCTGAGGGTCACCCTGGGCAAGGCAGAGTGGGGCACTTGCTGACCTCTTAGTGCACGGGTGGGGGGCCTCTGTGGGGGTGGAGTCGAGGCGGGAGGCTCGGTGGAGTATGATGTGCAGGGTGAACTCGGCCGAGGCCCCTGGAACAGAGGGCGGAGCTGGCACCCCGTCTGACCTGCACAGGGGTGGCCACAGTCTGGGATGTCCCGAACCCTGAGGAATAGTCTCAGGATAGCCAGGCCCTTCCCCTAGGAGGGACGGCCTTCATCTCTGGGGTCTTGGAGTTTATTTCCTGTGTTTGATGGAGGCTCTGGGAGCAGGGTGGAGGCAGGAGCATCTGCACCCCTGTCCTGGTGGGCACAGCACACACTGTGGCTCTGCTGAGGCCCCGGCCATGCCTCCCTCTTGATACACACAGCCAGCCTGGGAAGCGCCCTGAGGACTGTCCCCAGTGTCACCCACCCTGCCAGAGCTCTGCCAGCTGCTGGGTCCTCCTAGACTCAGAGGCAACACAGCTCTTTCCAAAGAGCTGGATTCCAAACCTCATTGCTCTGAGCCTCCGTTCCCTGTCTGTAAAGCGGAGAGACTAACAATTCTGACTTGTCACAAGACCAATGCAAGCGTCAGGCCGGCACCACAGCTAGAGCTGTGCCTGGTCCTCAGGGACCATGCAGATAGAAAAGTCCACGTGGTCACTGGTCACGGTGGCCACACCTGTGATCCCAGCAGTTCGGGAGGCTGAGGCAGGAGGATCACAAGTTTGAGGCCAGCCTGAGCAATTTAGTGAGACCCTGTCTCAGTATAAATTAAAACTAGAAAGGGCTGGGGGTATAGCTCAGGGATGCAGCACCCTCAGCTCAATCCCCAGTAGACTTTTTAAATCGAAGCCCTTCCTGGTAGTGTCGTTTCTGCCTTTCCACTCTCATTGTGCACCCCATCAGCAGCCCAGCTGAGCCCTCGAGGTCCCTGGAGTGGGGAGCCAGGCCTCAGAGCACCCTCGTGGTGTGCGTGTGCCATGGGGACAGCAGATGAAGGCCCGGCACAGTAAATAAGCCCGAGGTGAGTGAGGTGCGCCCGTTCACCTTTGGCCCCATCGGCCGGCCTTATCTCCTCCCGTCCACCTGTCCTTGGTCTGTTTGCCCACGTTGGGCTGATGGACAGCAAGACAAACACAGCCAAGTGGCAACTGGCCAAGGGGCCATGGGGACACGGCCTGGACAGAAGCAGGGTGGGGACAGGCCAGAGTCCAGAGCCTGGGCCCTTGGTGAGCCAAGGTGGGTGCCAGGCCTTGAGGGAGACCCCAGGGCTGCCTCCAGAGGCCAGGGCCCCCGTAGCTACCCACAGAGGAAACAGAGACCCAGAGATGGGAGCTGGCACCTGGTGGTACCCATCACGTGGCACCATCAGAAGCAGGGCCAGACCTCGGGCCTGCTGCCGCCTCCCTCCCACTGCGTGTGGACAGAGAACCCAGGCTTGGGGCCTGGGAGGTGGTGCTCTGCCCTTGTCTGCATGCCCCCAGCCCTGCCTCACCCACAGCTCGCAGCCCAAGCTGTGCTCCAGATGACTGTGTCCACCATGAATTCTCTCTCTGCCAGACGCAGCCCCCTGGAAACTTCCAAGAAAACTAAGACCCATGCGAACCCCTCCGGCCACCATGGTACACATGTGTCAGGGATAGGTGGGTAGGGAGGGGAGGGATGGGCGCACGAAGGCGCCAACTCGAGGGACACAGTGTGGTTTGTGGGGTTTGCAGGAGAGGGACACACCGGGGTGGGGGCAAGACCTTCCTCCACTGCAAGCCAGGAGCAGCCAGCCTGCCACCCACTGTCCCCAGCTCGCTCAGGGAAAAATCTGGGACCAGGGTGGAGGGGCTAGTGGGGGCCTGGCCCAGAAATGGCCCGAATCCACTGGGCTGCCTGGCCAGTGTTTACAAAAGATCTCAGAGCTGACAGCCTCCTCGCAACGCAGCTGGGTGCCAGCTGGGTCTTGGCCAGCCACCAGGCAGCCCACCCGGCCTGACGACCACCCTCCTATGACTGCGGACCAGGCTCCCATCCAGTAAGAGCCCAGTTTTCTTGCCCTGGCCAGCCTGGGATGCCCGGGCCTGCCGGGGGACCCCACCCAGTTCCTGGCTCACCTCAGCCCCTACCCCAGCAGTAAGTATCTCAGTGAGGCTGTGTGGTCCCCTCCCAGCACCCCATGATCCTTCCTGAAGGAGGAAGGAGATGATCCCGGGTCTCAATCCCGTGCGTTCACCCAACAGGGGTTGATCTGGCACTTGGTAATTTCTATCACCAAACTGGCCTGAGGACGCACCGGCCAGCGAAGCAGACTGGGTCGCGTCCCCTGGAGCCTACTCTCTGGGCTGCGTCAATGCAGGACTCCACTGCTGGAAAGTTAAGGCATCTGCTCTGCTAACTCCTCCCCTCAAGGAACTGCTTTATAAACAAGAGGCCTCAGCTTCTTCTGAGAACCCAGACAAGGAAAAGGCCTTGCAGGCACGGACTCGTGCCCTCTTTTATAAAGAACCATCTAATAAACCTGCTCTGGACCATGAAAACCAGTCCTTTGGGGGATCTTGAACACGTCCTTTTATTGGCAAAACTAAAAGCCCCACGTGCTTTCATTTCTTGCTGTGGCTACCAGGAAGCTCAGGCTCCCATTAAGGGACCAATGACAATCACAGGCTCCTCTCTGGTTCCTGAGGTCATGCTCTTCCCCCTCCTTCTAGATTATTCCCAAATGTTCTGTTCTATTTCTATGTTACAGCTCTGTGTTTTGGTATGCATTATTTTTCAGATTGGCAACATATTCACAAAGTATCTGATTTTGTGCTGTACTCGGCCACTTAACATGGGTAAAAAATAATTTCCACCTGTGTCCTACAGGTCTTATGAACAGTAACCTGGCTCCCTGTGGACCCCCTGAGGCCTGCACCTGGCCTCCCCACGCGTTGCATCCCTTGGTTTACACTGGGGGCGTGGGAGGCAGACACTCACCCCCAGGGTCTTGTTCTGGCTTTGCCCCCTAAAGGGCATGGCTTTGGGGAAGTCCCCCCAGCCCTCAATGTGCACCTGGAATATGGGAGTTAGGGATTGCTCCTCCCACCAGGGAGAGAGGAGTCGCCAGTACAGGGGTCTCACATTCAGGACACCCCTTCCTAACTCTGGGCTCCATCTCCGTAGACACTGACAAAGTCCTGGGACACTCCTAGCAGAGCCCCACAAGGACCAGGACGGAGCCAGGTGCGGGATTCGCATGCTGGGCTGGAGCAGGGGGCGGTTTCCCAGGCAAGGTGTCGGGCTCCTACTGCATGCCCAGGGCGGGCCTTCAGCATCCGCCCACATGCCCCACTAGCCCCGCCCAACACCAGGAGTGAGCAGGCCCCAAGACATGTCCCTCACACCTCTCCATGGTGCCCAGGCTGCACTGCCAAGGTAGCAGCCCCTGCCCAGGGCTCTGCTCATCCCAGGACCCACAAGGCCACGAGGCGATGAGCCAGGCAAACTCAAGCCGAGACAGGGAGGAGGGGAGCGTCCTGCCCAGCTCCGAGCTCCAAGCTGTGTTCTGCCTAGCACTACCTCCGTGAATCCTTAAAAACATTCCCTCCCCAGCTGCAACGTGCAATAAAGAAGGATAATCAGTATTAATATTAGTTATTGTTATTGATTTCAGCTCTAAAGAATTGATTTTCAGTCTGGGCCCTTTCAAGAGGCTCTTTGTGGAAGATTGATGGACGTGGCCCCACTCTGCTGGGGGAGGGCTTCGGCCACTCCCCAGGTGAGGCCTACAAGACCCACCTCAAAGGGATCCAAGCTCGGAGGGTGGCCAGGGTGGGGACGCTGAGACACAACCTCTACTCTGCCCTTGACAAGGAGCTAAGGCCAAGGTCCCAGAAGATTCTCACGCACCCAGTGGCACAGCCATAGAAAGTCCCCACTGACCCACCCTTGGGGCATCCAGACCTGTGCCGAGGCCCACAGGCCCTGGAGGATAGGCCTTACCCGCCCCTAGCTCGGACACTCTGTCTCACCAGGACCACCTGTCCCTCACCCCTTCCTTCCAGAATCCTCAGGATGGCCAGGCTCTAGGCTCTGGGCTCTGGGGCTGCTGGGCTTCCACACACCATGGCCAGCTACCATGTGGGCAGGAGGCAGGTCAAAGCCCAGGCCCGGTGTCCTGTCCTGGTACATGCAGGAACCGGCTCTGAGCCTGCTGTTAAGGAACGAGTGAGCACGAGCTGGGTGCCTGCTACGTGCTAGGTCCCAGGACCCTAGGATGCCAGGGAATTGTCCACCTGACCTAGAGAGGACTTAGGTGACGGTCTGGCAGACCTGGCTTCCCGCCCTCCTGCACCAGGGCACCCTGGGAATCTGGAAGAATCCACACACCTCCTGAGAAACGAGTGTGACATCGGGGCTTAGGGACCCTCAGGGCTCTGAAGCAGAGCCTTAGAGCCTGCTCATGTCACTACCAGGCGTGATGACAGGGCTCTCCAGGGTCCCCAAAGTCGCGGCTTCACCTTTCCCGAGGCCCAGGTGGCTCTGGGAAGGCCAGCGGCTTCCCTCGGCCGTCCCTCAGGCCCAAGAAGACGAGCCGGGGCCTGGGCCTGACAACTGAGGGCTGCTCCCCTTCATCCCAGCACTGTCCCCATGACACTTGCTCCGTCTGGAGCCACCGTCCCCATCCACTGTGTGTCCTGATTTCCAAGCCCATTCCTTGAACACTGCACCAGCTGATGGCCACTGCCGGCTGCCCGAGGTGGAGGGGCCTGCGGGTCTCTCTTCCGCTGCCGCGGAGCTGACAGAAGGTCCCCTCCCCAGGGCAGGAGGGCCCCTTGCCTCTACCTCTGGATTCCGTTGAACTCACCTGCCCTGCCGCCAGAGCGAAGCGGCAGCATCTTCCATGCCTGAGGCCCGAGACCCTCTGTGCCCTGAGAGGCCTTCAATTCTGCTCCAACTCAGCGACAGAGGGGCCAGCGAGCCCAGCCTTCTGTCTTCTGCAGGCAGGGCCCCTGCGTTATCTGGTGTCATGGCAGAAAAGGGCAGCCAGAGGCCCAGCACGTGTGACAGCCAGTGGACAGGTCTAGGGACTGTGAGCAGAAGGCCAGGACCTGGCCGCACAGGAGGACCACCCTGGAGCCACGGAGTGGGACTTCACGTAATTATAGACTCAAGCCCCCTCAAGAGCGACATTGGGCCAAATGATTTAAATATTGTTTAGCCAATTACCAGCCTATAAATTAATTGCTCACAGCATGCGGAGGCGGCGAGCAGAGAGGTAATTATGCACGAGGCGCAAACTCCCGCAGCAGAGGCGTATTTTACACTTAAGTTATAATTAAACTTAGAGAAAGCTCTTCCGCCCAGCGCACAAACATAATCTATGTCAGCCTCCCTGAGAGCTGCGCCTCTAATCAATTTATTTATCTGCTGTTGGAAGACACCAAGCCCGTGGCCCCCCACCCGTCCTCTGCGTGGGGGCTGCAGACTCAGAAGCACCTGGGCTGTGTCCTGAGCCCAGGTTTGTGGCTGTTGAAACTTGGAGACCCAGAACAGGCCCACTGCCAGCGTCAGGAACACAGGAGGGGCCACAGGAAGCCCAGGGCCAGCGAGGGAATCCCCAGGGCTCTGGCCTGGGTGGGTCTGGGGATGATGGCAGTACTCAAAACCCAAGCATCCTGCCAGGATGGGGCATGCTCTTGCCCAGGGGGGTGGAGCCGTCCCATTCTTTAATTGCCCAGCCTAATTAAAAAGCGGTGATGTCATAAAGACTCTGGGCAACGTGGAGCAGCTGGGACGGGTCTGCCTGAGCCTCACAGTCAGTTCTCCACAGGCAAATTCCGTGACTGCCTGGGAGAGCTGCGTGGAAGAGGGAGCAGGTCCCCAGGTCACTAACCACTGGCCAGGTCACTGCTAACTGCCACTCACCATGCCGAGCAATGTCCCCAACAGGAGCAGTTTGGCAGAACTTCAGGAGACCCAGGCCCACAGACATGACCAGCCCCACAGCCACCTCCACCTGCAGCGGCCACATGTAACCCCTGACCTGACTTCTAATGCCTCAGGTTAGAATGCTGGTCTCCTGTTTCCCAAAGTGGCCCAGCCAACCCATGCACCCTCGAGCAGTGAGAGAGTCGCAGTCCCTGGGCGAGGCCTCCAGCCCGGGGTATTGTCGGGGTCCTGGGTTTCATCCATTCCAGCAATATTTCCCTGGGGCTTTATTCCATTTCTTCACAACCAAGGAGGTCACAACAATCTTTCCATATGCCCCACGGCTACTTGGAAATCCTTTTAGAAAGTGCCTGTGCGAGGCCCCTGCCCTTTTCTACTGGTCCTCATTGTCATTGATTTGTAGGAGCTCTTTACATATCCTGGATATGAGCCTCCATCAGCCTCTGCCTCTGGGGCTGGCCTCTTTGCCTCTGTTGCTTCTTTCCTTTCCTTGGGGAGGTGAGTGCTACCCAGAGCTGAGGTCTGTCCCTAGATCTGAATCCTCCTGTTACTCATACATATAGAATTCTTACCCTTCATCCTTTCTCCTTCAGGGCCCTACTATTGCAGCTGACCCTAAGGTCAAAACGGGGACACTTCACCACCCTGTTCATGCATTTTGGGCTACTTCCTCCTAGTCTTTCCAGCTCCTGCTGGTCTAGCAACTACCCGATGGGGCAATGCAGCCTCTTCTCTGAGAATTCAGATTCGAGAACTGGGAGCCCCTCTCTGCCATACGCTTCTTAGGCTTTGACTGCTGGTTTGCCTGTTTACTGTAACTGACTAGGGGAAGCATGGAGAGCTGCCAGGTGGAAGGCCTGGGTGCTAAAGTGCTCTTCCCTGCCATGGCGTGACAGCAGCCCCTGCCTCCTAAATCTCCAGGTCAATGACTCCTGCACGGGCTGAAGTCCCTGCAGAAGTGCTCCTTCCCCTCCCTGGCTCCAGACAGCACCGTGTCTCCTGGGAGAAAGGTGTCAAGCACTGGTGTCCTAGAGAATGGCTCACTGTTTTTGCAGGTGACACTCCAAGCCAGAACCCCAGCTCTGCCTTTTTAAGGCTGCTCCATCCTGGAGAAGCCAGCAGTGCTGGGAATACAGTATGGAATGTGGCTCTGGCCAGGCGCCAGGGCTGCTCCTCCTCAGTCTGGTTTCCTAAGGTGGAGGTTCAGGCATGGCTTCGAGACCTTCCTTCCTTTTCAAGGCAGGCAGCTGAGGCTGCCCTTCTTCTGGGCACTGCCGTGGCCCCATCCCAGCTGCTTGGGCACGCTGGGCCTTTGCTGTCCTTCTCCCCAAAGTATTTTCTTGTTTGCTCTGTGATTCTTTGTAACTCTGGTTACTTGAAGAGATGTTTATTTTACACACTTTGGCTTGGATATGAGGCGTCCCTCAAAAGTTTATACATGAGACAATGCAGGAACATTCAAAGATGAAGTGATTGGATTGTGAGAGATGTGACCTAATCAGTAGGTTAATCCACTGATAAGAATTGACTGGGTGGTAGCAGGTAGGATGTGGCTAGAGGAGGTATGTCACTGGGGGTGTGACTTTAGGGTTTAATCTTGTTCCTAGTGAGCAGAATTCTCTCTGCTTCCTTGATGTCATGTCCTGAACTACTCGCCATGATATTCCACCTCATCTCAAGCCCAGAGCCATGGAGTTGGCCATCCAGGAACTGAGACCTCTGAAACCATGAGCACCAAATAAACTTTTCCTCCTCCAATTGTTCTTGTCACATCTTTTAGAAACAAAGACGAAAAAGCTGACTAAAATAGAAATTGATATCAAGAAGTGGGGTCATTGTTGTGACTCACCTGATCGTATAGTTCAGAAGATTTTGGAGCTTTTTAGAGTCTATGAGAGGCACTTTTAAAAGTTTAGAGATATAAACTGGAAGAGCTTTAGGATGCGTAAGTGGAGCTTAATGGGGAATTCTGGTGGAATCTCGGAGGAAAAGAATATTGATAGGACTGTGAACAATAAAGACTGGGCTCACAGAATTTCACAGAAGGAGAACTCTATTGGAAATTGGACTAGAGGCCATTCACATTATATTCTGGCAAAGAATTGTCTATGTTTTGCAAATGTCCTGACACTTTTTGTGAGGCTGAATTTAAAGGTAATGGACTAACAAATCAGATGGAGGAAATTTCAGGGCAGGACAGCATTCGGGCAGTGGCATGGGTATTGCTGGCAGATTTTATCCAAGTTTACTGTGATAATCAGGATCAGAAAGCAAAGCAGAAAGATTTGAACAACTTGCGATTTGGCCAAAAGAGTGTGAGTAAAACTGGGGATAAGGTAGATGTAGGTATTAAAAGGATTATAGTTCCTAAAGAAATGCTAAGTACTTTTCCCAGAAACAATAGAAAAGATAACTTGAGAGCATCTCAGAAATTAACAAGACCATACCTAACTCAGGCTCAAGGTTGTAAAATTAAAAATTCATTTGAGAAGAGACAACGGGGGCACCCTGCTTGCACAGGGGACCTAAGAAGTTGCTTCTCTGTGCTCACACACACAGGCACTTAGACAATGCTCCATCCATGGTCCCAGGAAGTTGGGCTACTGCTTGAGATTATGGTAGACACTAATGCAGGGGTTCCTGGAGGCTGTCACCAAAATTTCAAAGGAAGGCCTACGAAAGTAGGCAAAGTGCAGCAGGGTTGCAGTCCCTTCAGGCTGCCCCTGAGAAAGTGATCCATGAAGATGTAAGAAGGAAGCTAAAACTGTTGTAGAGATCCCTCCCCCCGAGATTAAGAGATGCCAGTACTGTAGAGCATCTGCCAAGGAAAGCTGCAGAAATCAAGCAGAAACAAGCCAAGAGAGAGGTCATGTGAGCTGTAACCAGCAAGACCATAATGAGTGAAGATACACAAGATCTTTGTACAGAATGTCATGATACCACATGTCCCAGGTGCTGGAAGTGGAGCTACAGGATGTGTTTGCCCAGCTGGATTTCAGTCTTTGGTCCCATCGCTATTTCTCCCTTTCTCCATGCCATTATATATTGGACACGTGTAACTTGCTTAGTTCAAACTGAGAGTTTGCCTTGAGTCTCAGGAGATTTTGGACTTGGACTTTTGGGTAATGTGAAACTTTTAAGACTGGAGATTCTCAAAACTGGACTAAATATATTTTGCATTGTGAGATGGGCATGAGCTTTTAGACACCAGAGCCAGAATGTTGTGGTTTGGATATCAGGTGTCCCCCAAAAGCTCATGTGTGAGACAATGCAGGAATGTTCAGAGGGGGGAGTGGTTTGATTGTGAGAGCAATAACATAATTAGTGCATTAATCCACTTGAATAGATTAATTGGGCAGTAACTGTAAGCAGGTAGAGTGTGGCCAGAGGAGGTAGTTCACTGAGGACTTGCCTTTGGGGTTTGTATTTTGTCACTAGAGAGCAGAGCTCACTCTCTGCTTTCTGGTGCCAAATTCTGAGCTGCCTTCCTCAGCCATACTCTTCAGCCATGATGTTCTGCCTCACCTCAGGCCTAGAGCTAAAGGGTTGGCCATCTATGGACTGAGACCTCTGAAACCATGAACCAAAATAAACTTTTCCTCCTCTAATTGTTCTTGCCAGATCATTTGGTCACAGCAACAAAAAAAGTTGAAAAAAACAACACATATTAGTGAATTTTCCAAATTCCCTCCTGTTATTAACTTCTAACATCAATCCATCATGATCAGAGAATATACTATGTATTATTCCAATTTTTAAAAAATTTTCATTGGTTCATTATAATGACATACAACAAAGGGATGCACATACTATCTAAACAATCTCATTCCCAGCATCTTCCCTTTTCCTCTATGCCTCCCTGCTTTCAATCTTTTGAAAGCACTGAGACTTGTTTTATGACCTAACACATGTCTGTCCTATAGCACTTTCTGTGTTCACTGCTACTGTTTGTTGGAATGTTCTGTTGTTGGATGTCTACTAGGTCTGGTTGGTAGGGAGTGTTGGGGAAGTTTCCTATTCCCTTGCTGATTTTCAAAGTTTTCTATCCATTATAGATAGTGGGTTATTGAAGTCTCCCACTCTTCCTCTCAGTTCTCTCAGTTTTTGCTTTTTTTGTTTTGGGGCTCTGTTGTTGGGTGCATATGTTTATAATTAATACATCTTTGTGATGGATTTTACCCTTACAGCCTTATGTGATCTCTTTCTTTGTGTCTAATAACTTTGTACTATGGTATTTTTTTCCTGATACTAGTACAGCTACTTCATCTCTTTTGAGTAATGTTTACATGGAATATCTTTTTCTTTCTCTCACTTTCAACCTATTTGTGTCTGTGGTTCTAAAGTGAGTCCCATAAATAGCATATTATCGGGTTATGTTATTGTATCCAATCTTTTAATCTCTCCCTTTTGAGAATTTTAAAGTATTTACATTTAATATATATGCTCAAAATAAAGGACATACTCCTCTAATTTTGCTATTTGTTTGGGTTTTTTTTTTTTTTTTTTTTTTTTTTTTTTTTTTTTTTTTTTTTTTTTTTTTTTTTTTTTTTTTTTTTTTTTTTTTTTTTTTTTTTGCTCTTTTGCTACATGTCATTTTTGTTCTTCCATTCCTATGTTACTGCTCACTTTTGTTTTAAATGTATGTTTCCCAGTGCACTGTTTAATTTCATTGTAATTTCTTGAGGTTGTAATTTCTTACTCCCACAATGGCCAGTCATTGGATGCAGGGTTAAACTTGAGTGAGGCAGATCTCTTTGGGCAATTCCTAAAGAAGCACTCAGCTATGAATTATCAGCAGGCAACATTCCCAGAAGTTGGAATAATGGGTATTTCAGTGTGGACATGGGCATTTGGGCAATGCATCATAGCAATCCTGCAAATTCTTAGATAATTGATTTTCTGCCTGTTTTCTTTTCTTATATACATATCTAAGGCTATGAATTTGCCTATAAGCACAGTTTTAGCCATATCCCATAAGTTTTACTGCTATTTTAAAATTTTGATATAGTTCCTAATATTTTCTAATTTGATCTTCACTTTTGTTTGACCCAAGGTTATGTTTTAGGTTTCTTTTATATTTGTTGTAGTGGTTATGAGTATCCAATATATCCTATAGTAAGAAAATCTATTCTGGATTATCTCCATCATTTGAAAGTTGTGGATAGTTTTTAATGGCCTAACTTTGGTCAATTTGGGTAAATGTTTCAAGTGCTTTTAAAAACAATGTGTATTCTGTTGTTTACTATTGTGTTCTTTATTTGGTCTTAGCCCAAATGCTGAGAAGTGACTGGGTACTGTGTTATATATTTGTCAATTAATTCAAGTCTATTAAACATGTTCAGTTTTTTTATTTTTTATTTTTATTTTTTAATTTTTAGTTGTAGACACAATATCTTTATTTGTTTATTATTATGTGGTGCTGAGGATCAAACCCAGTGCCTCACGCATACAAAGCAAGCGCTCTGCCACTGTGCCACCACCCCAGCCCCAGACATGTTTGGTTTTTTTATAGTGAGTTTTTTGTATGCTTAATCTATTGATTATAGAAAAAAGTATGATCATGTATTTTTTTCTCTTAGCCATTTTTCCTTTACATATTTTGAAGCTATAAAATTCAGTTAATAAAAGTTTTTTATAGCTTTCTGGTGGTATAACTCTTTTATTATTATAAAATGTCCCACTTTATTTTAGTTTATAAATATTTTATATCTAGTTATTCATACATATGAATAAAATACACATGTGTGTATGGTACTGGGGAATTAAACGCAGCATAGTTCGATCACTGAGTAATGCCACCAGCTCTTTTTAGTTTTAATTTATTTTCAGACAGGGTCTAGCTAACTTGTCCAGCCTGACCTCAAACTTGAGATCCTCCTGCCTCAGTAGACAGCTTCTCTTTGGTCAGTGTTTTCATGAATATATTTTCCTATTCTTTTACTTTCAACCTTTCTGTGGTCTTATATGTTTTAGGTGTGTGTCTAGCATGCAACAGGTATTTATTTACTTTAAAAACCATTCTGACAACTTTTGCTGTATTGGAACATTTAATTCCTCTATATTTACTTACCTGTTCAGATTTCTATCTACCATCTACTGTTTGTTCTCTATTTGTTCCACATTTTTTAAAAAATATTTTCCTTAGTTGTTGATGGACCTTTATTATATTTTATTTATACACAGTGCTGAGACTCGAACCCAGTGCCTCACATATGCTAGGCAAGTGCTCTACCATTGAGCTATGACTCCAGCCCCTATTTGTTCCACATTTTGTGTCATATTTCTCTACCTCCTTGCATGTCCCGAGATTTATCGAGTGTTTTTCACCATCCTTCTTTCCTTTGTCAGCTCTTTAGTTTGATGTTCTCTATATTTTAATACTTAACTTGGGGTTATACCAGGCATCCTTGACCTATCATCATCTAATAAAAACTAAATTGATACTTTAAGCTCTTCCCAGACAATGCTGAAAACTCATGACATTCTACCCACGCCATGCCTTCTGCCTTTTTGGTTAGTAGTGCCAGGCATCTAACTTCCACACGTGCTCTAGATCCTTCAGAAGTCATTTTTGTTAAGATCAGTGTTAACCTACCTTACCCAGACGGCTCTTTGCTTCTTCCTGCATAACCATTGTTTTTGTTCAGGCTCATTTTTCTTCTACCTGAAGGATCCTTTTAGCAATTCTCTCAGTTTAGGTTTGCTGGAAGGGAATTATTTTGGTTTTTATTTATCTGGAAATGTATTTATTTCACCTTCACTTATTTTTGTTGGTTGTGTAGGACTTAAAGTTTCAGGCTGGCCAAGCACTAGTATTTATTGAGCAACTAAAACTTTACATGTAATTCTCCACAAACCCCTGTGAAACAAGGGTAGGATAAATGCTATTCCTATATTAATTTATAGATGGGAAATCTGAAGCTAAGAGTAGTTCAGAAATTTGCCTAACGTTACACCAGGTAAGTCAGCATTCTCTAGGGAAACCCAACCTGTCGGAGATACACATTCTTCTTCATATCTACACATAAAATGAGGCATTGGCTCCCATGAGCATGGAGGCTGACAAGCCCCAACATCTACAGTTGGAAACCGGGAGTCCCAGAATGTTGACTGCACAGACATCAGAAGGCAGAAGGCCAGCGTCCCAGCCCTGGCAGGCAGGCAGGTGGGGCTCCCTGTCACTCCGCCTTTTTATTCTATCCAGATCTTCAGAAGATTGGAAGGGGCCCCTCACATTGGGGAGGATAATCTGCTTTACTCAGCCTCCTATTCAAATACTAATCTCACCCAGAAACCCCACAGACACATCCAGAAGAATGCTTGGGCACCCTGTGGCCCTTTCAAGTTAACACACAGGTGAGTCATCACACCATTACCAAGGGGCAGAGCCAGGACCGGGAGCTCAGCAGTTTAGCTGCGCACACCACACTTGGACTGCTCAGCCTTCCTGGATGCCCTGGGCAGCTCTTTCCCTGACCCATTTCCACTGTGTACACATGTGCTGTGCACTGACAGACACAGAGGTGCAGAAACATGCTCTTCTCTGTGTTGCCCGATATCTTGAAGCAGCAGACACATGAGAACTCAGCCCTGACATGGTCCCTTCACAGCTAAGGAACAGCCTGTTTCAATGTCATAAACATGCCATTAAATCATCTTGTGGACTTTGGCATTTCCGCAGAGAAAACTAATTATCTTTTTGGGGGTAATTTGCTTTTTCTCTCTGGATACTTTTAAGATTTTTGTCTTTAGTTTATAGCAGTTTTACCATGGTAGGCCTACATTGGTTTTCTTTGTATTGATCTTACTTGACATTTGTAGATTTTCTGTCTTTGGCTTGATTTCTTGCATCCATTCCATCCATTCTGGAAAATCCTCAAGTCTTTATATCTTCAAATACTGCTTCTCCTCTCTGCCTTCTCTGCCCCTTCTAGAGCTCTAGATGTACATGTTTGAGAGGGCTTCCCTGTCCCTGGTGTGTATCATGTGCTCTCTCTATTTCCCCTCCTGTGGTTCTTTATCCTCTTTCCCCTTTGCTAAAATTCTATTCTGTTGCTGAGCCTGTCTATTAAGTTTTTTATTTTAGTCACTGCATTTTTCAGTTCTAAAATGTCTGCTCTTTGGTAGGTTCCAGGCATCTAGTGAAATTCTCTCCATCACCATCTCCCTTCCCCAGTGGTTCACGCCCATCTTTGGTGACACCAACAGCTGAGTGGTCTGTGGTCTGTTGCTGTCCATTTTTTTTCATGGCCTTGCTTCTTGGCATGCCTTGGGATGCTTTTAAGGACTGGCTTTTGGTGCCTTTTGCCAGTGAGCACCCTTCCAGGCACCCCTACAGGAGCCTGGTAAGTCCGGGACTCCATTGCTGTATCCTCAGCACTGTGGCACCCTGACACATTTCTTCTCAGCTGCCCGTCTTCTTACTCTACATGACTTTATTCATCAAAAAGTTTACCAGTAAGTTTTCAAGCATCAAGTTCACTTGTTCCCACCTCCTTCTTCATCGGGCCTTTGCTGTTCAATTTTCGACTACCTTGACAAATCCAAACTGTAGTCTTGGCCCCATAACATTCAGCCTGTGACATTCCATGGCCTCCCTACCTCTCACTTTGTAGGGAGAAGCATATTTCCCCAAGGACAGCAAGCAGCAGAGTGGCTGACGAGTGTGTTCCTGATCACGGGGATGGCCACAGCAGGCACAGCTGAGGTCCACCTGTCAGCCCACACCCTCAAGGCTGTCCCTGCCCTCCCGCGCCCCTCACAGCAAGGCTAGGGGGCAGGGAGAGTTGCAGGTGTGGGACCTGGCACACAGCTGGGAGGTGGCCCTGGGGACTGAAAGCCCTGCACCTCCATGTCCTGCTGGCTCTGTGTGGGAAAGCCTCTGCCCATCTGTCTCATCTTCAGGCTGAAGGATGCCCAGCTATTGCTGGAGGAAAGTGTGTCACCCATGCTCCAGGCAAGACTGACACCAGAGCCCCTGAAGAAACCCCAGCTGGTCCCCAGTTGGGCTGCCAAAATCTCCAAATCCCTTGAGATTGTGTCCAAAGAACAGTGGTCCCTTGGTACCTGGGGGAGGGGGGATAAGTTCCCAGACCCTGCTCCACAGATCCCAAAATTCCTGAGTGTTCAGGTCTCTCACAATGGCCAGCTTTGGCACGTAACCTGCACACAGCCCCCCACGATCTCTAGATGGCTTGTGATCCCCACCACAGTCTAAGTGTTGTGTGTGTGGCTGGTGTATCACGCCACTCAGGAAATCATGGCGACCAAGGCCTACCTGTTCCCACAGATGCCATGCTGTCCCAACGTCTCATCCACAGTGGTGGGACCTCCATGGAAGCCTCACATTGCAGGCTCATATGTGGATTTATTTTTTTATTTTTTTTCTTAGTTGTAGATGGACACAATGTCTTTATTTTATTGCTTTGTACGTGGTGCTGAGGATCGAACCCAGGGCCTCACGCATGCGAGGCAAGCGCTCTACCACTGAGCCACAATCCCAGCCCTCATGTGTTTTTGCACGAAAACTGTTCGTGGCTTTCATTAGATTCCCAGACAGGTCTGTGACCACACAAAACGGCAGAGAGCTGGCTGGGACTGCCCGCCCACCTCAGCACCGCACTTGCACACCTGGAAGTTGAGGAGGCTTCCAGGCAGAGGATGCAGGGGAGATGCTCAGCTCTGGGCCAGGCTCTTGCCGACTCTGAGACTCAGGTTCAAGTTCATGTGCTTCCAGTCCCCCCACACTCTCCAGCTCAGTCCTTCCCTGCTGAGCGGAGCAAGCCAGTCCAAGTCCAGGTAGCTGTGGCCCCTCTGCAGCAGCTGCTCCTCCCTTTGCCCCCCAGGTAGTGTTGGGGCTGGTGGGGGTGATCGTGGGCACCCCAGCACGCTCGTCCAGGGCTCTGAGAGAGCTCCTAGATGTCTGGAGAGGCACTGGACAGGCCATCAGGTGGGAAGCCGTAGGTGAGGCATTTCAGCTAGGGCTACACTGCAGGGGGCCTGGCCTGGGGACCACAGAGTGATCGGGGGCTGGCAGCATCCCCAGCCCTAAAATGTGCTTAGCCCAGAATCTCCTTTTTCTTAATAAGCTTTATTTGTTGGAACAGTTTAACAATTGATAGCAAAACTAAGAAGATAGCACAGAAAGATCCTGCATCACCAGAGTCAGGGTCCCCTTATTGGCACCTTATGCTGTCAGGACACTCGTGAGACATGACCAACCAATGTGGACACATTGTAACGAGCTAACGTCCGTCCTTTACTCAGATCTTAGCTTTCACCTGATGCTTTCCTTCAGCCCACAGTGCACTTCGCCACCGTGTCCCTTGGGCTCCTCTTGCTATGAACCTTCTCAGACTTTCAGTGCCTTTGTGACCTGACCATGTTGGGTGTGTGGGTCAGGAGTTTGTAGAATGCCCCTGTCAGGCAGTGTCTACTGTGTTCCTTGCAGTTAGCCCGGATGGTGGGCTCAGAGGACACAGAGGTGATGTTTCCTTCTGGTCCCATTGGGTCATGGGTGCATGGGGCCCTGTCCTCAGACAAGAGGTGCACGCAGTCCCATCAGTGGGGTCTGCTCCCTACGGAGCCCGCTCTCCTATGAGACCCCCACAAGTGCTCATGGCTGGTTGGCTTATTTTGCAGGGGCAGAGACCACACCCCGACATTGGGCAGCTCCCTCGCAGACACTGACCAGCAAGGCCACCTGCTGAATGGCCACCACCCTTCACCCTCAGGCCCTTTCTGCTCTCTGGCCAAGGAGCTGGTCAGCTGCTGTGCATAGAATGCGGCATGGGATCTAGTGATGCCCTGTGCCCCCACAGCGTCGCCCTGCGTGCCCAGCACCGCATGGGTTGTTCTGACCCAGGAATCACCACACAGAATGCCTGTGACTCTCCCTTTACTGATGAGGAAGCTGAGGCCCCTAAATGACTACTGCTCAGCCAAGAAACAGTAGCTCTTTTTGAATCCGGCCCTAGGGTGCTGGGTAGGGAGCCCAGGACCCACCCACAGGCCGCTTGATGCAAAGGTCATCTCCAAGGAAGGAGTGACCCCTCGTTTTCTTCTGGCACAAGCTGCAGCTTCCCATCTCTCAGATAAATGACTCAGGGGGCCCAGGGCCTGGACAAAGCCCATTCTGCCAAGCCTTGCGTGGGTAAGTCAGAGACAGGCCAAGACACCACTCCCCACACCCTCTCCCCTGGGCATGCAGTTCCAGGGAGGTGCACAGAGAAGAAAGGTGAGAGCCAGCTCCAGTTCCCGGACACAGCTCCTCAGGGCCCTGCAGGCCCCAAACGTGTTCTGCGGATGCAGCGGCTTCTGGGGCACAGCCCAGGCCTGGAGGTGTGCAGCCAACTTGGCCCAAGGCATATTGGGTGACTCATCCTCAGACACTGCCTGAGGACCCGTGCCCAAGCCAAGTCAGTGTGGCTGCCACCTGGACCCTCTCCCGAGTGTGCCTGGGGAGCTCAGTCCTGCCTCTGCCCTGCCCCTCCTGGCCTTGGCTTACCCAGCTGTTCAGTGGGCACAAAAGTCTTGCTGCCCAGGGAGGTTCCAAGCAGGCCAGCCTCAAGCCCAGAACACCTGGCTTTGCGGAAGGTCATGATCACTCCTTCTCAATGGTCTCCTCCCCATCACCTAGGCTGCCCGTTGGCCTGGCAAAGAGCAGTGTCCCTTAACGCCCGCTGATGTGGCCCTCACCCAGCCTGCACGATCAGGCAGCTCCCAGGCCAGCAGGAAGGCACACTGCTGCCTCAGCCAGGCCGCGACCACTGCCCTGCTTCCAGGCTGGGGTCACCTTTTAGGGCCATGTGCAGACTGCAAGGGGACAGAGTCATCCAGAGCACCAAGCAAGTGCCTGGTAGGGAGGGGATCTCCAGGCAGGGACAACACGGGGGAGAGGGGCAGAGGGGGAGGGTTAACTAGGCGTCAGGGTTTGGGTGAAAGATCAGGGCTGCCTTTCCAGGCTGGCGTGCAGCCAAGGAAAGGGAGGCAGGAAGACCTCACACTCGGTTGTGCTGACTCTGAAATCCACAGTGCCCCATTCCTCAGGGCACTCGGGCAGCCCCTGACCCCCAGCCAGGCTCAGGCACATGGTGATCAAATAGGGGGAAGCCTCAGAGAGGAAGGGCACAGCCCCAGAGCAGCCCACCAGCTACTGCCATAGGCACCAAAACCAACAGACCCAGCAGCAGGAAATGGAAAGATGGTGGAGAGTACTGAGAGTGACCCCAGCAGGACAGAGGGCACCCACCTGCCCAGAACCAGGCACATAAGACCAGCACCATGGCCCAAGGACCACAGACCTGCTGACCAGGGCATGCTGGGCTGAGGTCCTGGCCCAGGAGCTCACCATTCCCAGAGCGAGGAGTGAAAGCAGAACCCTCGGCACCCAGGAGGCAGAGGCAGCCAGCCACGTGGAGGAGGGACGGGCCACCTCTACATCAGAGATGGGGGTCCAGGAGGCTTCCAGGGAGGTGATGCCCAGCCGGCACTGGAAGATGAGGCATGTGCTAAACAGGACGGAAACAGGGGCGCTGGGGACAGGGTCTCTATGTCATGGTGCCAGTGTGAGCAGTGGGGGTCCAGGGTCCCCTCCTCAGGAAAGGGTGAGGAGGAGAGTCAGCACCGGGGCCCTCAAGACCTCCCGACGTCTCCACAGGATGTTGGAGATAAGGAGGACCCCACAGCCCAGAAGGAGGCAATCAGATCTGTGTTCTAGAATGGCCCTCTGGCTGCGGGGTGGGGAAGGGTGGGAAGAGGGGAAGCCAGGGGTGAATGACCACTAGGAGCTGATAGGTCAACCAGAGAGGGGATCTGGGGTCCATGGAGGGGTCAGGGTTGGCTTCCTCCCAGCCTGTCCCTCAGGCCATCACCACTCTGCATTCCTACCATTTGGCACTTTCACAGGGTGAGCCAAGCCAGAGGGGATGGAGCCCCTTGCCAGTGACCCAAAGCACCCCCATCCTGGCAGGGTGCCTCTGCTTGAGAAGCCCATGAAAGAGTGGACGAGCCCAGAGGACTCTGGCCTTTCTGATTTTCTCCAGGCCCCAAAGGAATCCACAGGCTGGCCTGGAGCTTCCCTGCCAGAGCCCTGCATCTGAGGGAAGGCCCTGCCCGCTCAGAACGAGAGGCTCATGCCACCTGGCAGCCGGGGCACACTCAGCAGCACCGGGAAGAAACCCTGGGCCGGCCAGTGTTGCCCTCCTCCCCAGCTGGCCCTGGACCCCAAAACACCAGCGACAGAGGTGGAAGAGAACCGCCCTCGGGGGGCTTTGCCTCTCTGTCACCCCCCACTGCCCCAGAGGCAGAGATAGTGCCCCTGGCCTCCCAGTAGGAGCTGTGGTGGCAGCTGTCGGCGGTGCCCTGCCACGAGTGCTGGCCACCCGGCGAGACTGTTCCCCTTTCCAATGAGAAAACCAACGCACAGGAGGTGGCCGCTTCCCCAGGGCCACACAGCCCACTGACCAACCCAAGAGTGACCCTTGTCTCACGGGCTGCATCTCCCAGCCACTGCCGGGCCTGAGCCCAGTGACGTGATGGGCATGTCCAGGCCAGGCCCACTGCAGACCTCAGCCCCTCGGGCAGCCTTCTGCTGCTGAGTCTCAGAACTGAGGTCCATGCGACTGGAGCCCTGGCACGGCAGGGCAGCCCCTGCTCTCAGGACAGGAGGCAGCTGAGTTGGGCATTGGGAGGGCAGGGAGGAGGCCCAGTGTTTTGACTTGGGGTCCAGGGGACATGAGCCCAGTCAGCAAGTGTACAGCACAAGCCCAGGCCTGTCCCAGGGGTCTCCCAGGCCAGGGCCCTCAATCAGGCTGACCACAGTCTCCAGCTGAAGCTGGGGAAACGTCCTACCAGACCTGACCATCAAGAGGGCTGGGGCCTGGCCTGCCCACTCTGCCTGCCGTGTAGACCTGCAGGTGCACCAGCTATGAGGAGGAGAGGCAGCAGCAGGGCCGTGGGGAGAACGGGTTTTCTGAAAGGGCTGGCGGAAGGGTAGGGAGGAGAGGTCGTGGGTCCTGAGGCCCTGGGATGGGCCCTCCGAGGAGACACGGTGCAGCCCTTTGTCCCTGCAGCCACAGCAGCAGCCAGCCCATCTGCTGAGACATGGGGACAGGCAGGTGGAGGACGGGGCCCAGCCCCTTTCCAGCTGCTAGGGAAGGCTCCTGGCCACTTCCTACGTGGCAAGAGGAGGGCCCTGGGCACCCACTGCCTGGTCCAGTGTCCAGTCCTGCCTATGCCCTCAGTCCACAGGCATCCCTGGTCCCCGCCTGAGTCAGCCTGGGCTGTAGGAGGTCGGGGGCCCCCAGCTCTCTGCCAGTTTGCTTTTTGCGTAAGTGACTGACAGGGCCAGATCTCCCTCCAAAGAGGCAGCATCTCAGGCCTCTGGAGAGGTGGCGACGGCGGGTGAGGGGTGGAAGGAGGCTATTGGGCAAGCTGTGCCCTGCTCCCCAGGCCTGTGCTGGCCCAGTGAGAAAGGAACACCCTCCCATCTGATAAAGCAGGGCAAGGGTCAGAGATCCAGAGGCCCATGGGCATGGGCCTTACCCAAGTCTCCCAGAGGCCAGCTGCATGTCCAGGCTGGGCCAGATACCGCACTGCCAGCCACCTTCCCAGCATACCTCACATGGGGGTCCCAGGTCCCTGCAGTAGCCCCTGGGGGGCCTGAGTCCACAGTGACTGCTGTGATCTGCTCACACAGCCATCTGCCTCAGTGTGTCCTGTCCTCTGACCCCCACTCTCCTGAGTGCCACCCTTGGTGGCCTCAGAGTCCCCTCCTCTGCAGAAATGCAGCCACTCCCAGCCTGAGCTCAAAACCTGTCACTTAAAGGAGAGCCCCGGGAGGGTCTGGACAGCATCTTTCCCAGGACACATGCCCTTCTGGGTCTGGAAAAAGGGCTGTGGGGATGTCAAAGGCTTCCCTCCTCAACAGGGAGAATCGCTGTTCAGTCATATTTCCTTTATTGTCCTGGCTGCCAGGGAGCTCAATGCTGTACCCAAGGCCAGCTGTGTGGCCACTCTGCTTGCTTCTGCACCCTGGGATCGCCTTTGCTTTCCCTTTCCCCAGCATGTGTGTGCCCCAGCACACCTCCCCGGATCTGCAGGACTGGGGTGGACTTGATCTTCATGTGCTGAGAGTTGTGCCTGGTGCAGCAGCAAGACACCAGGGCTCGGGCCCCCGAGGCCATCGGCTCAGGAAGCAGCAGGGCCTGGGGAGCAGGCCAGGCAGGAGGATGAGCGAAGGACAGACGGGGCACTCAGTGGCCATGGGGTGCTGGACATTACAGAACAGCCTCTGTGAAGGCTGGAACTTGGAGGAGGCCAGGGGTCACTGGACAGAGGAAGAAGCTGCAGGAAGAAGCCAGGAAAGGAACCAAGACCAAGGCACTTCTCCAAATTCCCAGCAGCAGGGGAAGTGTGGGGGCTGGGCTTCAAGGGGGCTGACCCCTCTCCATGGGGCGGTTCTGTCCTTCCAGCAAGAACTGGGACCTCAGCACCCAGGGCGAGGTGGCCAGGCCCCCTTTGGGATACTCACTCCGCCACCTCCTCTGGAAGCCTGCCTGCAGGCGCTGGCCCTGGCCCTTGCCAACCGGCCTCGTGGTCCCTGCAGGAGGCCGCCAGCGTCTGCCTAATGGGGACCCTGTGCAGGTGCCCTGGTAGCACAGCCCAGACCCTAAACAGATGGGAACAGGAAGTGTCACTGTTCCCATTACTCTGACCCCATCTTGGGGAGTGGCGGGGAAGGGCATCCCACCAAAGCTAGGGTACAGGGTAAGGGTAATGGGCCTGGCCCATTTTTCAGCAGTAGCCTCAACAGCCTGCTGGGCAGAAGGCAGTGCCCTTGAGTCACCTGTGTGCTGGTTCACAGGCTCCACCCGCAACACTTCGTGTCACCAGGGACTCTACATCCAGGGCCAGCAGCAAGAGCTGGCCAGCTGGCCTCTGTCCAAGCCCCTACCATCCCTCTCTGAGGTGTACCCGGCTGGCCCTTTAAGAGGCTGGGGGCTGCTGCACACGCAGTTGGCCGGCTCAGGGACGGGCACGTTCCTGGTCTCCCTGGAAGGCTAAGTTGGAGAGAAGACAAAATGTTCTTGCACAGCTCGGTAAACAAGCCTCAAGTGTTTTGAAAGCTTCTGTCGATATAAAAGACCATGATATAAATGCAAGAATTGCAAAAGGAGGCTCCCAGCTGCCCGGGAGGGGTGGCAGCTGGAGGCAGGGTGCCCAGAGCCGCCCACGCCGGCCCGGGCGGAGCTGCTCCACGCAGCGTGCAGCTGTGCATCTTCCTGCGTGTGTGCCTGTGGAAGAGGGGCATGGATACAGGCCCTGCCTGTGTGCACACGGGCATGTCAAGCCTTGGGTGCAGCACGGCGGGCAGTGTGTGACAGGAGGCTCCCCTGTGTGGGCACGGCAGCTCCCTGCCCACCCCGATTCCTCCTGGGTCCTCGCCCATAGGAGACACTTGGCCCAGCCTGCAGAGCCAACCCAGCCCAGGACGGGAAGGAAGCAGAGCCCGCTCTCCAGAGAGCCCATGAAGGGTCGGGGAGTGGGGACCGGGTGACTGAGCAAAAGACATCTGCAGAGCCAGGGAGCCCAGCGCACGGCCCCTGGGGTGGGGCCTGCTGCAGGTCTCTTAGCTCATCTGGGACGGATCTGCACTGTAATGACGGTGCACAGGGCTTAAGGAGTCCCACTGGGGATCAGCCCAGAGCCAGGGTGGTGTGGCCTCCAGGTAGCACCAAGACTGAGGCCTGGCCTGCTGGACCTGACACCCGCTCAGGGCTTCAGGTGTCTGGGCACAGGGTGGTTATGAAGGCTGAGTCTGAGCCCCATGCAGCCAGCCAAGGCGTGGAAACCAGTCCCCAGCCACTCTGCCTCAGCCGCGAGGGAGCAGCCAGGCCCCTGGTCTTTCCCACCCAGCCGCACAGGCGAGGAGCTGCAGCCCAGGGGAACTGTCTCCCCAGCCACCGGGCCTACCATGGCTCACTGCACAGCCTCTCCTGTGGCAGCCTGCCAGGCCCCGGGCTGGGCACCGAGGGACAGGGACAGGCTGTGCAAGTCAGCCCTGACCCAGGACTGGCACGGACCAGGTGCCAAGCTGCAGGACTCCCACAAAAGGCAGTGGGGTGGTGGCCTGCTGACCTGGGAGGGCAGAGAAGGCTCCTGGAGACAGAAAGTACCAGCTGAGGTCTGAGGGACAGGCAAGAAGACCAGAGCAGGCTGTGCCAGCCGGCATGGGCCAGAAGAGCAGCAGGCACGGTGGGTGTTCAGGGAGTGCCCCCCAGTGCGTGAGTGGGCCCCGGGAGGCGGAAGAGGCCTGGACCCCAGGGAAGGGACCTGCGTGCCTCCAAAGCCGCAGGTAAGAAGTGGCGGCCCAGGACGTCCTGCACTGGCCGGACAGCCAGCCGAGTCCTGCCCAGCCCGGACCCCTCACCTGCAGCCAGGGCTGGACTCTGTCCTCAGATCTGCAGGGGAGCCAGGCAGCGTGGAATGGCTGATCCCCTGGACCCTTGCCCGAAGCTTAGGGGCGGCCCCTGCAGGCAGAGGAACGCCCTCCTGCCTGGATGCCAGGAGCAGCCCCACCAGGAGGCCTGTTTGGGAAATGGGTGTCACAAAGCTCACTGAGGGGCCAGCCAATGCAGGGGCAGCCAGGCTGTTCACCCCTCAGGCTCCAGGGGCGGGTGGTGGGGGACTCCCTAGCAGGGCTGCGGCCCTGGCCAACCGTGAGCCCAAACCACTCAGAAACCACCAGGCCAGACGAATCCCCTTCCTGCAGTGCACAGGAAGAGGGGACTCACCACGGCTGGGTTCTAGCAGCCGCACCTCGGGAACCACGAGGCAGCAAGCACCCCGGCTGGGTGGCAGTGTGCCCTGAGCCGCCCCCAGCCCTCAAGGCTGGAAGGCCCCAGCAGACTCCACCAGGCAACAGCGGGGCCCAATCTCAGGCCAGGCCAGTGCGTCCTACGCATACTAGATGCACCAGGCAGGGCTGGGCCCACGGGGTCACAGAACCCAGGCCCACTGAGGACCCTGGCAAGTGTACCTCCAGATGCCCCTACATCAGACCTAGTGAGCTTCATGTCCTTCCAACCAGTGGGCTCCCCCTCAAAGACCCAGGAATGACATGAGCACCCCCAACCCCAGTAGCCGGAGGCAGGCACAGGTAAGCCCACCCCCAGGGGGTCTCCAAGGTGCCCTGCCCACACTGGGTTCCAGGGACGCGCTCACTTGAGAAAGCAGTGCTGCTTAGCAAGCCTGGTGCAGCCACACGATGCTCACAGCTCAAGAACCCCTCAGTACAGATATGGGGGAATGGCCCCGCACACCAGGACCTCTGGCCCCAGCCCCTTCCCTCAGGCTTCTGTGGGCCAACGTCCTACAGAGCTGGTGCCTCAAGCTTCCAGCAGCTCTGGGGCAGCTGAATGTCCCCACCATCACCAGAGCACAGAGCTTCAGGTGCCCCTGGGCCTTGAGGCGTGGTATGGCTCTATGCCACCAAACTGTCCTCCCACCTCACCAGAGAGGGGTTCTGGGTGACTTCCAAGGACACACATCTGTATTTACATGCAGTTCCCTGAAGCCCCTTGCAGCCAGAGACAGGGGGTCTCAGAGCCAAGAGAGACCCCAGACTTCAAGGAGGGGCCAGGGTTAACTTCCACCACCTCACTTACCACATGAGCCTCCACACCCACCCAGGCCCCCTCCCTTCTCAGGATCAAGGATCACAGGGGACAGTGACCCAGCCAGCCCCTTGGTAGGCTGCACGCAGCCTAGACTGAAGGGCAGACCCCCTCCCAAAGGCGGAGGCTGAGAGGGGGAGCTGAGTGCCTCTGACCCCCGAGCACCCTGGGTCCTGGGACTCTGGGAGTTGTCTGTGAGGACAGAGAGGGGTCGGGATTGGGTCCCTATCGCCAGGCAGGCGGAGGCTGGGTCCCACATACCAGGCTAATTGGCGTCTGGCAGAGCGCACTCCTCACAGGGGCCTGCTTTCTGTCCCCGCTCTGCACAGGGACACCCTCCCACACTGGGCCCCGCTGGCCCGCGCTGACCGGCCCTCCCCTCCCTCACAGAGGCACCAGGGCGGCGGAGCTACAGGGGCTGGGGAGATGAGCACTGCCCACCTAAACGTGGTGGGGAGGCACGTCGCCAGCTCTCCAAACACTGGACACCCTCCGGAGCTCCCCGCAGACAGCGTTTCCCCACAGGAATTGCCCAACCGATCTGTTGCAAGGGTTTTGAATTCTGGCGCCTGCCCTGCAGATGGCTGCGGGGCCAGGCTTCCGGCCCCCGCCCCGGGCCACCCCAGAGCTCCTGAGGTTGGGGAAGATGGCCAGAGCAAGAGCTGGAAGGCAGGCTTCTCTGGGCCAGGGGGCAGAAAGCAGCCTGGGAGGCAGGGTTGGCTCAGGGCTGGATCGTTCCTCTTCCCGGCACAGTCCCACGACTGTCACACACTCCAGGAAGCAGGGAAGCCCAAGCCCGCCCCCACGCTGGGGCCTGCAGGGCTGAGCAGCACCTCCCCTGGCTCCTGCCCTGAGCAGGGGCTCCCCAACATTCCCTCCTCATAGCAGCCCCTGGGGAGCAAGGAGGGCCCCAACCCAACCTGTCCCCACACACCAGCACAACTCGGGCCTCTGGATGTCTCTTCAGCCCATGTCCCAGTCAGGCCTCGGACGCCTTGGGCTCACCTACATGGTTAAGTCACCCCTGAGCACCCCTCCCCACTTCCTCCTCCCCCAGCAAAAGCAAAAGGCAAAACCAGCCCGCCCCCTCTCAATGTTACTCACCGAATCTCCCTGTGGTCTGCAGAATCTCCTGGGGTAAAGCCACCCTTTGCCAAGCACTTCTCCAGCTGCCAGAGGGGTCTGGCCTCACCCACCAGGAAGCAGATCTCACTGTCCCGTTCTACAGGTAAGAAGGCCAAGGCTGGGGAGGTGCAGGGGCTCGGCCAGGACCACAGCCCCGAGCCTCAGGCTCTACTCCTTTCAGCAGCCATTCTCCTTGGCCTGAGAAAGAGTCACACTGTGACCCCCATATCCTTCCCCACCCAGCAGGACAGCACCTCCTGCCTCAGACCTGTTTGGGCCAGCCCAGCCTGGGTCACCCAGCCCTGTGGGCCATGCACCAGGCACAGGAGACAGCCCAGGGTAGAGCACCAGCCAGACAGAGCTGTGGCAGCTGGACCTCCTGGGCCTCCTCAGAAAGGGAGACCTGGGATGCCTCTGGTCTGTCAGCACCCTGAAGAGCCACCATTGGCATTAAGAGGCTTCCCTCCGGCCGGCCCGACTCCAGAGGAGCCCACGTGGCCCACCCTCCTGGTTATGCAGCACCTCTGCCTCCGGGCCTCTACCCAGAGCTGACTTTCCTTGCTCTGGTTCAGCCCAGGCTATGGAACCCCTCCTTACCCAGGTGTCCAGAGATAGGCCAGTGCCCTGGACAGCGGGGGCCCCCTCGAACTTGTGCCCCGTCTGTGAACAGGCATGGGATGTCAGCTCCCTGACAGGAGGCTGAGCTGATGGGCGTTTGACAGGGCACTCAGAGTCTCAGCAGCACCCTCCCACCCAGGGTCTCCGGCTGCCCAGTCTCCTACCCAGCCCAGGTTTCCTGGTCTCCTGCCCAGCCCAGCAGCTGCCCTCAGGGGAGGCTGTGGTCAGGTGCGCTCACGGGCCACACCAGCCTACGGGCCTCCTGCTGAGTCCTTGGTCTTGTGCGCTGGTCTCTGAACCCTGATTCCAGCTCAATGCACCTCCTCACATGGAGCCCCCAATAAGAGGCAGAAGCTTCCAGAAGGTGCAGAGGGGAGCCAGCCCATCAGCAAGCCCAGCTGTCAACTCTGGCTAAGCTCAAGGGCACATCCTGGACAGTCACCTGGCCACCTGGTGTGGCAGGACCCTTGCTCTGCAAAAGCAACACACTGGTTAAAAGTTGTATCGATTGAACACCATCGGGAGCCAGCAGCTAGGCGCGCCCCACGCGACCCGGTTTGCTTAACGGGTGATCGCAGACACTCGAGTTTGTGTGTTGAAGGAGGTTTAGGACAATTTAATAGCTCATAAAATTTTATAGTCCCCATTGAAACCAGACTGATAACTCTGGTCCTCACGGCCATCGTCTGCTAAACGTCTCCCGTCTATTTTTCCCTGATTATTGGAGAGTTAACATCTGCTCTGCTTTGGAGGAGGAAAGAAAAAAGATGCATTTTGCAGAAGAGAGGTAGAGGATCGAGCTCTGCTCCTCTGAGCCACAGAGAGGCCAGGAGCAGGGCCAACCCACCGTTCACCCACACGGCAGCAGGCCTGGTGCCCACAGCAGCTGCCGGGAGCTGCCTATCTAGGCCAAGGCCGTGCTCAGGACCAGCCAGGACCTGGGGGAGGCCACCGTGAGTCGTGACCCAGTAACTTATAAAACACCCACTGTGTGCATGGTCAGGGGCCCACAAAGAAGCAGGACATGAGCTCGGAGTCTGAGGAGCTCACCTCCAGAAGCCAACACTGAGCTCTGTGCCCAGTGACAGCCACAGGCTCTGGGAGCAGGAGGGCCTGCCAAGGTTTCAGGAGGAGGAGGAGGGCTCCGGGAGGCCTCAGGGACAGGCCAGACTGTCAGGAGAACTGACGTCCTGCAGCTCTTACCAGGTGCCACTGACACGGGTGCCTCAGTCTCCCCAGCTCTCAAATGGGAACCACATCACCACCTACTCACATTGGGTGAGGACACAAGGTCTGGTGCCTGAGACTCGTTACCCAAAAGAGACACTGAGGACGAACATTGGCAGCTCCTCAAAAGGTTAGGCAAAGCATTGCCGTAGGACTCAGCGACTTCTTAGGGAGACACCCCAAAGAACTGATGACAGCAACTCACAGTGACCCAAGGGGAAACGGCCCAGCATCCCTCAGCAGACAAGGGGATACACCGAGAGTAGTCATCCACGGGGCAGAACATTACTCAGCCATGAAGAGGAATTTCTGAGTGCAACACGGAGAAGCCAGACGCAGAGGCCACGCGGGGCTTGGCGAGCCCATGTGGCTTCTGGGCACAGGGAGAAACAACGAGGAGTGGCAGCCTGGGAGCTGGCGGGTTGAGGAGGTGTCTGTGCGACTCTGCATGCTCAAGGCCACCGGCTGACCAGAACACTGGGAAGTGACTGCTTTCATGCTCTGTGGAATTCCCCTCGGGGAAAACGAGCTTTTAATGAAGGAAATTCATCCTGACCTACATGACTCATGGGATGCCCTGGGGCCAGATCCAGACCCCAGACCCTGGGCGCTGGGAGCCCAGGGGCCAGTGCAGGGACGCAGCGGGGAGAGGATGGGGAGGCTGGCTCTCAGGCAGGCGTGGGGGGCCTCCAGGAGGGCTGGTCGGAGCAAGGTCACTTACAAGAGGGTGCATTAGAAGCAGCCCAGGACCCCTCGGAGGACTCGCTCTCAGTTGTGCCGTCTGCAACCCCACACGGCGCCTGGCCTGGGACCCAAGCCACAGACGCCCCCTCCTGATTCTCCAGATAGCCCTGACTTCCCAGCCCCACTTCCCACCCAGACCTGCCACACGTAGCTGCCGGTGACATGGGTCCTGGGCTCCCTTTCTGGGTATCTCTTTCCCCCAGAGTCCTCGCTGACCTGTCACTCCCGGGCCTGGCCTCCTGGGCTTTTGCCCACTAGGGGAAAAGATCCAAAGAAGCCGGGGGACCTTTGTGACCTGCCACGTGGACATGTCCCTCTGTGCACGGTGAGCAACGCTGTCAACACAGAAGTCAGGTCCCAGGAAAGGCAGCAAGAGGGAGCCGGCCGGGCACAGTGGGGTCATCAGCAACGGGGCCCCAGGGCTCTGGCTGGGGGCGGCACCCCGCTGGGCTGGCAGCATCTGCCGAACCTCCAGCCCTGGCGCCTCGCCCGACTGGCAGAGAACTCGCTGCCGAGGGACCCAAAAGCCTTCAAACGCAGACACATCCTGAGAGTGTCGCTGCCCCTGTGGATGCACCACAGAGAAGCCCCTGCCTCCTTCACGCTCGCCGCAATTCCTCGCGAGTGGGGCGGGAGCAGTTCCAGGGCGCTCCTGGACCCGGCACCTCCACCTCCACGCCACGGGTGCAGGGAGGGGGTTTGCATTGTTTTCTGTTTTGTTTTGTTTTTAGTTGTCAATGGATCTTTATTTTATGTGGTGCTGAGAATCGAACCCAGTGCCTCACGCATGCAAGGCAAGCGCTCCACCACTGAGCCACACCCCAGCCCTGTTTTTTGACTATTTCTTACAGAGTTATTTTAGATCCACTGAAAAACAAAAAGGTGCAAAGATGCCCCACACTGAGGGGCGGTTTTCCATCTCTTCCTGGTGCCTGAGCCCCTGACAAAGATCTGTCTAGTGAAGGACAGGTCCTAGACAGGCCACCTCGCCTCAGGCCTGGCCATCAGAGCCACACAGGCTCCTAGCACCGGCTCCATTCTGCAGCTCTGGCAAAGGAGAAATGTCCCCGTTAAGAGTAGTACTAGAACCTCAAAAACTGTTGAGAAAGCCCCGCTCCAAGTCCACAGAGCACAGCCCTGGCCACCGGTCCCACATCTGGTCACCTCCTGGAGACTGCCTCAGCCGCCCATGGGCAGAGCCCCTAGTCCCTCCCCGAGGCCCCGAGTCATGTTTGAGTTCATGGTCCATCTCTCCACTGGAGCGTGGCTGTGGCCCCTGACCGCTCAGCCCCAGGTCCCCACAGAGCCCTGGCGCAGGCAGCGTGGGTTGGGTGAGGACTGGACAGCAGAATGGAGACAGGCATGGGTCCAGACCCGGGTGGGAAACCCAGCCCTGCCCCTTAGTTGTTTGTGACCTTGGGCCCTTAGACGGGGCAGTAACCAGGGCTCGCTGTGATGCCCACCCTTCCCAAAACAGAGGCCTCAGGGACCCCACCGGCCTCTCGAGAGAGGCTTGGGTGTGTCGCACGGAGCCCTGCAGGAGCCAACAATGGAGGTCCAGGGCAAGAGAGACCCCTCCTCCAGGCAACCGTCTCACGACCCCTCCTAGTTGCTCCCTGGAAGGTCCCAGAGTCGAGCAGTTGTCCTGTCCTGGACCTCATAGACACACGCTGCCACCCGCGGCCTCTGCAAGGTGGGCCTCCTTCTCCGTGCCCCTGAGGGGCTGAGGCTCTGGCTGGGCCCAGCCTCCAGGGCTCAGCTGCCTTCCTGCTGCCCTCTCAGATCTGCGGGCTTCCAGGCAACCCTCCTCCATCACGGTCAGGCCACGCGCAGCTTCCCATTTCCCAGTCTGGTTACTACAGATGCAAAATGAAAAATGAAGCAATAACCCAGCAAATCCAGCCGCTCACATCAAATGCAATAAGCTCTGCGGGGCCGGCGGCCATCCCAGCCAGACGAACGGGGCAGGTGTCACCGGCCCCAGTGACAGGGAGAGGGCACAGGGAGGTCTCACCCCAAAGGAGAGGGAAGGTCACAGCCAAGTGGGGGAGGGCTGGAGCCAGCAGGACAGCAAGCGGTCAGCCAAGGAGCTCAGCCCTCCACCCTGGGCCTCCCAATTTGTGATGGGATGACTGAGCTCCAGCCACCTGAGCTGCCGGGGCTGCAGAGAACACCCCTGAGAAGTCCTAGCACAGGAGAGGCCACGAACGCAGCTGCCCGCCCCTGTGGTGGAGCAAGGTCAGCCCTGCAACCTGGAAAGACGCCTTGGAGAGAAGCACAGAGGCAGCGAGGGCTGAGGCCTTCTGAAAGGAGGCCGGGCAAGCAGGCCTCCATGACGGCCTGGAGGAGCCAGGAGGCCGAGCCCCCACCATACAGCTACCTTGAGAAGCTCCCACCAGAGCTGGAGCCAGGCGGAGGTTTGCAGGGGTTACTGACACCCTCACCCTCGGGACCCCATAGAGGGTCCTGAGGCCAAGTCCCCGGTGATCCAGGAAGTCCCTGCCGCTGTTGGAACCCAGCTAGGTACCCCCTCCTCCCCAGAGCTCCTGGGCCCTGGGTCTGCCAGACGTTGACCCAATAGGCAGTAAAGCCACACTCTGACCAGTGTCCGGGGCTGCAGAGGGTCTGGGGTCTCTGAGCACCCATCCTTCCCTAGCCCAAAGTGGGCAAGCAAATCCCCCTGCCAGAGAGGCCTCCAGAGACCAGGGCCCCATAAGGCCCTGCCTGGCCCTCGGAGTTGAGCTAGCGGAAAAGTCGGAACCCGGACCTTCATTTAAACTTTGACGTGTCCTTTGTCATGAGTATCTTGCATTAACTTTGAAAACATTGTAAAAACATTCAAGCCAGGCATGGTGGCACAGGCTCACAGCCCTAGCTACTCCAATGGTTGAAGTGAGAGGATCGCAAGTTCAAGGCCAGACTAGGCCACTTAGCAAGACCCTGTCTCAAAATAAAAATGCAAACATTGCGTTCAAACATCATCAGAACTTGTTGAAGCCTGGGGTAAGAGCCTCCTGCTCAGGCCCTGGCCCTGGCCTCTGCACTGGCTGTCCTGTTCACTCTCTAGCCCTCCAGACACATGACGGGCAGCAAGCTCTATCCAGTGACCTCCAGGCCCTGAGAAGGTCACTGGATAGAGGCTCCTCATGTCCCCAAAGTGTATACTGTCACCAGGGTATGTCAGGTGGCTCATCACCAGTGGATCCAGCCCAAGGGGCATTTTGGAAATTCGGGAAAGGCAGTTTTGAGTTTTTGTAATCACATTCAATGATGCCCAGGCCAGCCCCGCAGACACTGCCCTAGCCCACCAGGCTTTCAGGTAAGTGGTTAGGCTGCTTCTGATTTCCTGAGCTGGAACCCCAGGGGTCTTCCATGCCTGTCTGCTGTTGGGGTGGGTGCAGGGATCTGATGACCCAGGCAGGTCTTGGAGGGCTCCTGCTGGAGAAGGCCAGGCATTCGTATATTTAAATGTGTATTATTTCATTATTAGTGATTCCCATTTAATTCCTTATATTACAATCAGGATTGTGTGTGTGTGTGTGTGTGTGTGTATTTTTCCCCCAAAATCATGTGCAAGATGCTTCATATCATCTGAGTTTTGTTTCAGGGCACCCCAGATTCAGGGGGTGAGAGCCATAGGCCAATCCAGTGGCCCAGCCCACCACATCTCCTTGGATGGCTGCACAATGGCTGCACCTGGGGACACGGTTAGGCTATTCCAGGGCAGCCTGGGTGGGTATGGGGCATCTCCAGTGCAGCCCATCACAAGTAGCCTCTGACCTGGGCTGCACTGGAGCGTCCCACCCAGCTTGGGCCTGTCCTCTGGTGGGTCTGGGCCTCGGCTTTCTCAGCACTGAAATGAGGATCTGCAGATGTGCCCGGAACCAGCACAGGCCCCGGGACGCGGCTGCTGTCGTGCTAGTTTCTTATCCTCCTGACCACATGCTGAAGGCCACGAGGAGGCGAGAGGCGCCTGCCAGGGAGGAAGGCACTTACAGGTGGTGGTCAGCTTGGTCAAGAAGGAAACAGGCTTTGGAGGCACAGGACCCAGTGCAAGCAGCCTTGTGATATTAGGGCCACAGCAAAATGTGTGGCCTCCAGAAGGAGAAGGCTACTCGCAGACGCCTCTGCACACGCCTGCCCCTGCAGAGGCCGTCAGTGGTGAGGAGCTGCTGGAGGAGGCACCGGCCCTGTCCTGAGCCTGAGACCCAAGCCGGGGGCAGGTGCAGCTGCAACCTGCAGAAAATGAGGCACCAGTCCCTCCAGGGCCTCCCTAGGATCCCCACAGGGCTGCGGAGGAGCGAAGGGGGCACCTCCCCTGGTGGGAGCCCATGCTGGTCTACCCAACGTCATTTCAGCATCTGCCGCTGGCTTTGAGGGTCCAGCTCCTCACCCCGGTCCCTGGGTGTGCAATGGTTCCTGCTGGAAAGCCTTTTCCTGTTGCTTTGTTTACACCTTTGGTGAAACTCCCTGAGGGAAGGCGCACCCCTAACAGAGCCCTGCCCTGCGGCCCAAGCCAAGCCTCCGGCCCCTGCCTCCTAGGCCAAGGTGTCTAGGAGGTGGCCTTGGTGGCAGGACACTGAGGGCTCCATGTTGCGCACTGTAGGAGGAGCCCCAGCCCATGAGCTCAGGCCCAGTGAGGGACAGAGGGACGAAGCAGGACATCCTGAGCCCAGATGCGGAAGGACGTCTTCCACCGCGAGCCCTGGCGCCATCACAGCTTGGGGCCTCGACCGGCACAGACTAGACACAGGTTCCAACGTCCCAAAGCTCCTCGCCCCTCTGCTGCCAAGCCTCCGCCAGCACTGGGCGCCAGCAACGGAACTCTGCCCTGGGAGCATGGGCTCAGAGCGCCGGCGCTGCCTTTAGAGTCAGCAGGAGTGGTGGAGGGTCCCTGCCGGTCCTGCCTTCTCATTGCTTGAGGGGAGAGGAGTCCCCATGGCAAGGACAGGCCAGGACTTTCTCTCCACTCCCCAGGAGAGGGACTTCTGGGCTGTTCCCATGTTTCTTGGCCAGGTTCTAATAGACTTCCACATCCCAGGGACCCCAGCCCAGCGCCTGCTCCAGAGCAAAGCCTCTGCCAATGCACTGCTGTGTGCTGATGCGGCAGGGAGCCCAGCGACCCTGAGGCACTCGTGGTTTCTCAACCCCGGGCAGTCTGACCCTCAGCTCCTGCCTTGGCAGGCCAGGGGCCACTGTGACCCTCAGCTGCCACCGACCTCCTAAAATCATGGGTCTTTTTACAAACAGGCTGACGGAGGCAGAGGTGCTTGAGGGTGCCTGAGGGCAGCTCCTGATCCCTACACCTCCTCACCCCCCCATGCAGGTGACTTCAGGGTTGCACCGGCCCTGGACCCAGCCCTTCCAGCCAGAGAAGGGAGTGGCCTGTGTCCCCAGCTAGCGGCTGAACTGAGCCTGAACTCACGTGGGGCAAGGGTGAGGTGTGGGGAGCTGGCCCCACACAGCCATTTCTCAGCCCTGATGGCCTGGGCTGGGGCATCCCTTTGTTCCCGAGGGAGGGGACGGTTGAGCTCAGAGGGTGGCTGTGGGGGGCGGCCAGCTCACTGCCTGTGCGTCTGCTGCCCGCTGTGAGGAGATCACTCAGGCCCTGATACGATCGCCGCGGGACAGGCGGAAATTGGAGTGTCCCGGATGCTTGATCGAGGGAGCTGGCGCGCTGCGGCCGCAGGGACATTAGAGGCCGGTATAATGGCCTCATTCCACTCCCCCTGCAGCCCCATGACCTTGGGCAGCTCGAAGCCTACGTGCTTTCCTAATGAAAAATCAGGCGTTAGGGAAATGACCGCAGCCAGACGAGAGCAGGGCTGGCAGCAGGGGCATCTGTGCACCCTGCTGTCCGTCTATCTGTCCACACTGGCTGCAGACCATATGCCCCAGCCACAGGCCCCTCATTGCTAGGCCCTAGGGACCCCTCAAGAGACAAGAATTCCCCACCCTGGGAGGCTTGGCTCTAGCCTGTGGTGAGATGTGGAGCCCCCTGCAGGAAGCGAGCCCCCCTCAAGATCTGCAGACCTCCCAACACCCAGGACAGATGGCCATGATGGACAGCACCTGGTCCCACATTGCCCACATGCCAAGATCAAGGTCAAGCCACAGCTCTCAGCTGGGAAGCCCTGCCCTCCTTCCTCCCAGGAGCCTGGCAGGGGCTGAGCTAGGGTCTGTGGCTCACAAAAGGCCCGTGGGCACCTGCCACTCACACACACAGGGTCGTGAGCCCAGCCCTCCAGCCGGCCATCGGCCAGCTCTTCTGCCCCAGCTCTTCGGCTGATGGATACAAGTGATCTGGGCACACGCCCCTCCCAGCAGGGTGGGCTTCCTGCAGCGCCCTGCTTCCCAGAGGGTCCCACGGCACCTCTCAGCAGACCTGGAACTGAGGCCAAGGCCTCCCAGGCTGAGCAGCCCAGGGCTGGGCACAGGCTGGGAACCAGGCCTGCAGGGGTCACGGGGAGCCCGCCTGCCACCTCCCCGTGTGGTCCTCTGCTTGCCCCGCCTCTCTGGGTTCAGTTCACCTGCAAGCACACGGAGAGGCCCCCAAGGCGAGCCTCCCACTCCCCACACTACACCTCTGCAGCTTCCCTGGGGACAGGTAGCTCACTCTGGGGTCTGGCAATGCCCAGGCCTGCTGGCCGCAGGCCTGCTGAGGTGGTCCTCTGGCAACCCGGAAGGCAGGCTATCGTCACCCCACCCTCAGACAGAGGCACAGAGAGGCAAAGTGGCTGTCCCAGGGTCACACAGCTACCGGGTGGTGGAGCCAGGACGCAATCCCCAAAGGGAGCCCCAGAGGCCCCTTTCCTGATGATGGCCCTGCAACGGGTCAGGTCCCAGTGTCCCCATCACTTCCCACTCCTAGAAAGCAATGAACAGTCGCTCTCTCCTGATGGGAGGGCCAAGGTGGGAGGGCTGAGGTGGCACTGTGCCAGCGCCCTCCGGGTCCACACACCAGTGCTCCATCCCCTTCCCTCCTGCTCACTTCCACAGGAGGGCCAGATGGTTTCCAAGAGGACCCCGCTGGGTGGGGGGTCTTCCTGCTCTTGCTCGCTGTACCGCAGACTGCGTGCAGCAGACACTCGGAATGTTCACCTCCTAGATCACTTCCGGGGTCACAGGGACACCCCACCTTGGAGGCCACTGCCCAAGGAGGGAGCAAGGGCAGGAAGGCAGGGAGGCAGGGGAGTCCACATGACCGTGCACCCTCTACGGCTTCCGCGTCACCTCCCCCGTGGGGCACTCGGCTCCCCATTTGCAAGTCAGGAAGGCGAGGCTTCCTAGGCAGGGCCAACCCCGAACATGGGAGGGACTCGGGTCTGGGTCTGGACAGCACGACACTGGGCACTGCCATTGACCTCAACACCTGCATGGCAGGTCAGCAAAGGCCACCAGACAGAAAGCCCCCGCAGACCCCCCCAAGCAGGATCCTCGCCTCCTCAGGGGGCGCCACCTCGAGGGCAGGGGCCACCAACATCCCTGTACCAGGGGGTTCCAGGCCCTCTGGGCTTCCGATGCCCACAGGCAGCACAGGCCTGGTTTATAACGCGGGTCTGGGACGTCACTGCCTTCACTCGGCACCTGACGCGAGGTCAGCAGCCCCTGCGGGCCTGAGCTCCGTCCAGACAAATCACCCTGCTGCCTCCTGGCCCACCGTTCCCTGGATGGGCGAGGGTGCCACGCCCTCGGGAGATGCCCCAGGAGCCGCCCTCACCACGCACTGGCCACCGCACCCCCGGGGCTCCTCCCCTCTCTCCCAGCCCTCCACTCAGCCACCCAACCTCCCACCGCCCAGCACGGGCCAGAGAGCCCTCCCTCCGAAGCAGAATGCTGAGCTCCTCCTGGCTCCAGAGCGTTCCAGCTCCTCTCTGCCCTCCAGCCCAGCCTCACCCCCGCACCTCGGAGCCCCCTGAGAACCAGCTCTGATGGTGCTGCTGCTCGGCACAGGACCCGGTCCTTACCTGTCCAGCCCAGGCATCGCCCAGCCCAAGGGCCTCCACAGGATTGTGGCCTCACTGGCCGTACTCCGTCCGCGTGGTCGGATTGGTTGGTAGCAGAAAGAACCGCGGGCCAGAGCTGGAAAGCTCCAGGGAGATGTGGCCCACGGAGCTCGCCCCAGGGTCCCTGGCATGAGCAGGCCCGCCAGTACGGCACGGGCCACCAGCAAGCCCAGCACAGCCCAGGGTCCAGGAAGGCTGCCAGGTGCAGCGGATCTGGGCGCCCAAGTCCCGGGGATCCTTGCTTAGACACCAGCCCACGCCGAGGCCTTTCTCGCGGAGGATCTCCTGAGCTGGAGCTGAGCCCTCCGCCCCGGAATCCGGCAAGGCGGAGTCTGCTGCCCTGGGGCCGCTGACCTGAGCAGCGTCTGAGCTCCACGCATGGGATGGCGAGAGTGAGACCACCACACACCACGGGGGCCACGGGGCCACGGGGCAGCGCCGTCCTCGGCACGAGGGAGGCCCATGACCTGGCCATCGGCCCAATTCCTGGGACCTCTCAGAGACTATTGGTACCAGGGCCTCACCCCTGTCCCCAGCCTGGGCCTGGCTGGTGACAGGGTCTTGTGTCATGGGCACCCAAACGAGAACAGGTGGGGCTGCTCCCTGGCCGGTCCCACTGCCACCCCCTGGGTGTGTGAACATCCCATGTGGGGACGTCTTGGTGGTGGCAGATGGCTGTTGCCTATCTGTTGGGTTTGAGTGTCTTTAAGAAGCGGACTCTGTGCCACCCGACATGGGCTCCGCACTGTGTGGTCAGAGAGCCGGGGCTCCAGGCCTGTGAGTGCCACTTGCTCCCTGAGACTCCCTGGAAACAAGGAGACTCGGACGAGCCTCAAGGAAAGTGGACCTGCGGGGAATCCCTCCACCCAGGGCGCCTACAAGTCACTGTGTGCGTGTGGCTGCGCCACCCCCAGGTCCACTCCGTCCTGCACACCCTCCCACACATGCCAGTCTGCACCTCCCCCGGCCCCCGCCTCCCCTCTCACCCTGTTCCCTCCGGTCACTGTTTCCAGCAGGTTCTTAGCCAAGCATGACTCTAAGCCAAGCATGGTGGCACAGGCCACAGTCCCCGCTACACAGGAGGCTGAGGCGGGAGGAGTTCAAGACCAGCCTGGGCAACAGAGAGATCTGGTTTTTAAAATAGTCCTGAGGATGAGGCTCAGGGGCGGAGCACCTGCCTGGCCTGCACAGGCCCTGGCTGCAATCGCCGGCACTGCCAGAAAAACCCAGGGTCATCTGCACTGGGACGGAGAGGCCAGGGGCAGCCGGCACAAGCGGCTAGATAGCGTACCCTGTGCATCACAGCTGTGAGCCCTGAGACCTGGGGACGATGACAGGCCTTGAGGGTCCCTCATCCTCTCCCCAGCCCTTCTGTCGTCTCACCCTCAGAGCCAGATTCTCCTCGAAGCCCCTGGGGGGCCTGGGGCATCTCCAGCATCGGGTCCTAACCCCTCAGCCTCCACAGGCCCTGACCCCAGAAGCCACCTGCTCATGCTACAGGAAGCGTGTGCCCATGGAAACCCCAGCCCCAAGGCTGTGGACAGTGGCCTGACCCTGGAGGACCCCCGCTGGAGCCCCCGGGGGCCAAGGCCCACGTCAGCCCTCCCTGGGGCCTTCTCTATGGCACGGCTGAGAGTTCTCTCCCCAACCGACGACCGAGTGTGACCCCTGGGCTCCCTGAGCTCCAGCACCATTCTGGCCCCTGTCCAGCTGTGCCAGGTGCCAAGGACAGAGCCACCACTGAGCCACCAGCAAGGACTCAGACCACCCCCCAGGCGGGGACAGAGGTTGACGGGACTGGGCTGGCAATATCCATCCCTCCCCACCTGTCACCTGTCACACCACACCAGCTCCAATTTGTCACCCACTGACATCTCCACGTTGCCCTGCCCTGAGAGCGAGACAGAAACTGCTGCTCCAGGGGAGCTCCTGTTCCAGGAAGGACGCCAGGAACCTCCCAAGCAAATAAAAAAACGCTTTCCTAATGAGCATGACGGATGCCACCGCAAATCAAGCTGGCACAGGACAGGGTGGCAGGGAGGACAGGCCCTGAGGACAGCCACAGAGCGGGCAGCCTTGGCGTGAGAGGACCCCAGGGGTGCTGGGGAGGACAGCAGGGCAAGGCCTCGGACAGGAATGAGCTGGACAGAGGGACCTGGCAGAGGACACCTCAGGAGTGTCCAGGACAGCACCACAGGGTCAGCAGGACCCGGTGGAGGTCCAGGGGCCACTTAAGGAAGAGCCCCATGAGAGTGGATCAGTTTCCGGGTTTGGGCGGCCAGTCATGGGTGGTGAAGGAATCTCCCATGGTGACTTTAAACCTTGCTGTGAAGTGTTGAGGGGCGGTGGACCCACAAGTCTGTGGACCCCTCAGTGGAGGTCCGAGCAGGATGGAGGCGTGTGGGAGCCATGTGGGAGGCGTGCGGTGTTAGGTCATGGTGGGGGTGGCTAGGCCCAGACTTCCCCAGGTGGGAGAAGGCGAAAGAGAGGCTGGGGAGGTGCCCCAGGTGAGGGAGGCCCGGTGGGAGGGGCTCCCAGAGCAGGTGCAGAACGCAAGGAGGCGCAGCTTGGGCAGGGGAGGCTGGATTTGGCAAACCATGTCTCTGTAAACCAGGAAAGCTGTTTATCTGAAGCGTGAGGAAGAGGCCCCAACCTCTTCCCTCCAGAGAAGAGGCTGGAGGGAGGTGGGGCAGGCGGCCTGGCAGAGGGGGGCGGGGATGAGCCTGCAGGGAGGGAAGCTGCCCCAACTTTGGTGTGCACGCTCAGCCCAGGCCCCTTGCCCTGTCCTGCCGCAGCCACAGGAGGGATCTTCCAGGAAGTCCGTGGCCCCGCTGTGGAGGCCCCGTGCCCAGGGGGATCCAGATGTCTTCCCAGGCCAGAAGCCCAGCAAGGCCTTTCCCAGCAAGTCTCCCATGGGGGTCCCCTCCAGTAGCCCCCAGATGTGAGCTCCAGCAGCCTGAGCTGTGTAGGCACTCAGACTTGACCACAGGGCCCTGGGAGGCCAGGCCTCCCTCGCCTCCTACTCTCTGCTGGGCCATGCAGCTTCCTCTGAAGCCGCCCTGGGCAGGGCGCTCAGCACCCAGGCTCCTGCTCCTGCTTCAGCTGCTCACCCTGGTGCCAGCTGTAGGTGGAGCATGGTGCAGGGGTGGGGCTCTTCCCCGCTCAGGGGACAGTGCTCCTTTGCCTCCCCTGAGGCCTGGGCACACGTCCAGCTGCCCCTTCACAGGCAGGAAGATGGCGAGCCCCAATGGCCGAGCTCTCAGACCTCTCTCTGCTGTGACGTGGAACTTTTCGTTTAAACCCATTAATGTAACCTGGTGGAAACATCTCACCACAGAGAGTGTCACATAGGTATCCCCAAATCCTCTTTCTCCATAGCCCTCAGAGGCCCACAGGCCATTCATACCCATCATCCAGGAGGGATGTCTCTCCATAACACACACCTCTCCGTGAGGCGCTATAAATATGTACAATGACATCGCCAGCAGAGCGGCTTGTGTGAGTGATGTAATCGTGGGGCGTTGCCTAGCAACCCCACACCGTCTGGGAGCTCCACTCCAGAGTGGGGTAAAGTCACATTTATGCAGTTCAGTTAATCAGCTTCCTGGCAACTCCGCCAAGATGATCTCATTTTATTCATGATTATTTTATGTGAAATGCACTTTTAGCTCTAAGAGAACACAAAGATTTAATTCAAAACCCGCTATTGCTTTATGTTTCCAGGGTGTCGTTAGCACGGCGTCCGTGCAAATAACCATGGTAACACATGGGTAATTAGTATATATGGCGCGCGGCATTAATACAGAGCCGGCCGCCTCCCAATCAGCGACGATTACCGCGTGTTATTACTGGAGTAATTACCTGCACTAACACGCAAATTGAACTAATGGTCAATTGAAGTAAAGTGAATGGCTTTTTATTCTAGTCCCTAAATAATGTGTCTGCCTGGCTGAGTGGTTCAAGGTAAATAAAGCTCTTAAATTGGCGGCTCTCCACCCACCCTCCCCGTGGAGAAGGAGGCTTCACAGGTCCCTAAGTCCAGGAACCTACCAGGCACCCAACCCTGTGTCCCTGAAGCTCTGGCCCTTATGGAGCATCCAGAGGTCTGCCTGTCTCACTTGTCCACCCCCCAGGGGAGGGCACAGAACTTTCCGGAGTGAGGACAGAGGGCAGAAGGCAAGGGTCTTTCTCCCAGGGACATTTCCTTGCCCCTGGGGTAGGTGGGGCAGAAGCCAATCTCTGGCTTCCTATTACAGGATGTGGGGGAGGAGGGTCAAAGGTCACCTCTGCTCTTATTAACAGAGCATTTCTGAAATTCCATAAACTTAGAAAATCTTCAAACAGGAAGTCACACTGGACCTCTCCAAGAGATGTGCACATTCCAAGTTAGAGCCTCGCACGCCCTTCAGGGAGGGTGGGAGCCGGAGCGGGAGCTGCCAGGAGGGGCAGAGCAGGCTCCTGGGCCAGGTGCTCCGAGGTGGGGAAAGTAGTGAGGCCAGCCTCCCTCTATCTTCCTGACAGAGGCTGCGGGGATGGCGAGGGACCTGGGTTTGAAATGGTCCTCCAGGGGGCTGGCCAGTAAGCCTGGCTGACGGCACCCTGAAGGCAAACCCCGTGCCAGACTCAGCCTTCAGAGTGGAGGCACCCTGCTCTCACCTCCAAGAAAGTGGGTTTAGGCTGAAACAGGAAGGGTGGAGGAGGAAGGCCACAGTCAGAGGACAGCAGCAAGAAGGCTGAGTCTGAAGGTGACCAGAGGCCACTCGCGGAGCCAGATCCTCACCTTGGGATACCACAGGCAGAGCCAGCCCCCGTGCCTGCTTGGCAGGGCGTGGACCTCCTCTCCATCCAGGCACCAGGGGGCCTTGGGCTCCAGAGGGACGGCCCCAAAAGGGAGCAGACCCTCTCCAAAGCGAGTGGCTCTGTGATGCCAGGACCTGCAGGCACACGCTGCCCCCATGCTGCCCGCCACACAAGGTGGCAGTGGGTGTAGAAAGGAGGTGACCCAAAGCCTGCATGACGGAAATGAGACCACCTCCCCACAGCTGGAGCAGGAGGCTCAGGGCCACGGCCCTGACACTCAGCTCTTCTGGGGGCGGCAGGGACTTGTGTCCAGTGGGGCAAGGGACAGGGGAAAGGCCAGGCAGTCTTTCCCCTGAGCTGTAGGGACACTGCCGCTGAGGAGGCAACCTCTGCGTCCATAGCTGGTCTGCACTGTTCCCGCTGTGCCCACGGCAGAAAGGCCACGTTAGCACTACTTGCTGACCAGGGCCCAGGGACAGATGGTAGACAGCAATCAGAACTGGACGTAAAGAAGAGCGGAAGAGGTAGGAGCAGACAAAACAGTCCCACAACCTCCAACCCAGAGACAAAGACATGGAGAGGGAAAGACCAATCGTGCATGGCCCCAAAACAGTGGTGCTCAGATTCCATGAAGACCTGGGCAAAATCCCAACATCTGCTGAAAGTAAGTCACCAGACACAGGGCCACACCTATGACCCCAGAGACTCGGGAGGCTGAGGCAGGAGGCTCACAAGTTCCAGGTCAGCCTCGGCAACTCAAAATACAAAATAAAAGGGGCTGGGGATGTGGCTCAGTGTTTAAGCACCCCTGGGTTCAATCCCTGATGCCAAAACTAAATAAAGCGAATGAGACGCCAATACATCTGATAATTGTACGGAATTAGATGAAATGGGCCAATTCTTCACAATGAATAAATAAATGACACATTGAAACAAATTGGAGAAAAAATAGAAAAAGAAAAAGTAGCCCTGGAATCGTGACATGAACTTAATCAGTAACTTAAATAGAACTTCCAAGAGAGCCTGGGGACTGGGTGACTCCACCTCTAATTCCACTAAATGCGTAAGAACGGCAATGATCCCAGACATGCAGACTTCACCAGAAAACAGAGGATATGTGCCTCAAGTCATTCTGTAAGGGTAAAACTGGAAATCAAGCCCCAACAAAAACGAAGGAGAAGATTCAGGCCAGGAGGTGAGTGAGGGACCAAGGGCCCTGCCACACTCAAGGACCAATAACGGAAAAGAGCAGGACCAGCTTAGAATTCACACTTCAGGGACCTTGTAGTCCCAGCCCTGGAGAGAGAAGAATAGAAATATAGAGATATAGATGACCACATACAAATATATAGATGCAGAAATATGAAGATTAAGAAATTGAATTCAGCAATAAAAAGGACAGCTTATCATTAAAGAGTTGTTTTTATATCAGAAATACAGATTTTATAATCATTAGAAAGGCAATGTAATCCACCACAGTAAGGAGAAAGCGCAGACAAGAATGATACTCTACATAACGAAGACATTTGAGAAAAGTGAACATTCATATATGATTAAAACTAAAACTGTTCTTAGCAAACCGGAAATAAGAGAACTTCCTTCACGTAAGAGCACCCACAGGAAGATAGCGGCATTCCTCATCCTTACTGGGTACTTGTGGAAACCTTTCCCTCCGAAATTAGAAGCAAGGCAAGGGACTCCCCTCCCCATGTCTATTCCACATCGTAGTAGCAGCAGTAGCCAGTGCAATAAAGAGACAGAAAGAGGGCTGGGATTGTGGCTCAGTGGTAGAGCGCTTGCCTTGCATGCCTGAGGCACTGGGTTCAATCCTCAGCACCACATAAAAATAAATAAATAAAGATATTGTGTGATCTACAACTAAAAAAAAATTTTTAAAAGAAAGAAAAGGGGACAAGACTAGGAATCCAGGGGCAGAGCTATAATTTTTCTAAGATAGCATGACTGTATATACATAGATCTAAAATAACTTATAGGTCAATGATTACAACTACTAAAAGATTAACAAGGTTGTTGGATATCAAATCAGCATATAAAATATATATTTCTATGTAATGAGACTAAATGAATAGAAATAGAAAACTTTAGGGCTGGGGGCTTAGCCCAGTGGTGGAGCACTTGCCTAGAACACACAAGGCCCCAGTGTTCAATCCCCAGTGATAAACAACAAACACAAAATTTAAATGATACCACTTCACCATCAAAAAAATACTAGGTTCCTACAAATTGGTCTAGGTGAGTATGCAAAAAAATCTCTAGAAAAAAATTATATAACTCTATTAACAGACATTAAGGAAGACCTAAATAAATGGGGGGCATGGATCATGGCCACCGTCTAGAAAACTCAACATTAGGAAGACGTTGATTCTCCCAAACTGATTCTTTTAAAGTCAGGTTTCTCGAGGTATAACTATCCACAGTAAAATCCACTCTTTTTTGACATGTGGCTTTGTGTGTTCTGACAAACTGAAACAGTCGGTGTGATCAGTACCATAATCAAGATGTAGAGCAAGTTCTGCCTCCAGAATCCCCAGGCCCCTGTGTAGTGAATCCATGCCCAGCCCCCACCCCCCGGCAAGCACTGATCTATTTTTTGTCTCTCTACACTTGCCTTTCCTACAGTGTTGTGTGTGCGCACACACAGTACTGGGGACTGATGTACTGGGGACGGATATACCGCCGAGCTATACACCCCCATCTCTTTCTCCTTTTTATTTTGAAACAGAGTCTTACTAGGTTGCCAAGGCTGGCCTGGAATTTGCGGCCTTCCTGCCTCAGCTTCCCGAGCTGCTGGGATTGCAGGTGTGCACCACCACAACTGGCTCTAGGATGTATTTTAAACTCTAGGATGTCAACCAGTCTTTGGGTCTGGCTTCTTTTCGTGAGCATAATTCATTTGGAATTCATTTATAACCTCCCACGTGTCCATTCATTTTTGATGCTGAGTAGTATCTTACTGTATGGATGCGCCATGGTTTAAAGGATATTCGTTGTTTCCAGTTTGGAACAATTATAAACCAAGCTGTTGTAAACACTTGTTCGCAGATTCTCCTGTGATTTATCTTGAGTGAATACGGAGGAGGGGAACTGCTGAGTCATATCGTAAGTATATGTTTAACTTTACAAGAAACTGCCAGACTGCTTCCCAGAGCGGCTGGACCATTTCGTGCTGCCCTTAGTAAAGTCTGAGAGTCCCACTTGCTCTGCAGCCTCACCAATTTTTGGCAATTGCAGGGCTTTCTATCGCTTTTGTTTTTGTTTTGAGGAGCTGGGGGTGGAGCCCAGGGCTTTGTGCCCTCTAGGCAAGTGCTCCACCTCTGAGCTGCATCCCCAGTCCCTGAAGTCAGTTTGGTTTTTTTTTTTTGGTACTGGAGATTGAACTCAGGGGCACTTGACCACTGAGCCACATCCCCAGCCCTATTTTGTGTTTTATGTAGAGACAGGGTCTCATGGAGTTGCTTAGTGCCTCGCTGCCATTGCTGAGGCTGGCTGAAGTCAGTTTTTAAAAAGCCATTGTCATAACGCATGATGATGTCTCATCTCAGCATTTACATAATGACTCATTCTATTAAAGACCTTTTTTGTCCCCATTCAGCATGCATATATATTCTTTTGACGAAGTGTTCAAATATTCTGTCCATTTTTTATTTGGGATTGATTTACTTATGGAGTTTTGAGAGTGTTTTTATATATTCTGGATATAAACACTTTTTTCAGATTTGTGTTTTGAAAATATTTTCTTCAAACCTATGGCTTGTCTTGCCATTTAGATTTTTAAAGTTTTTTTTTTTTTTTAATTTTGAACTGATATATATATATATATATATTTTTTTTTTTTAATGTCTTTATTTTATTGCTTTGTATGTGGTGCTGAGGATCGAACCCAGGGCCTCACGCATGCGAGGCAAGCGCTCTACCACTGAGCCACAATCCCAGCCCCAGATTTTTAAAGTTTTGATAGTCTAATCTATCACATTTTTAATGAATTGTGATTTTGTTGTCAGATATGAAAAAAATCTGTGCCAAAACCAAGATCATAGAGATTTTCTTTCCTCTTTTCTTCTAGAAACTTTATGGTTTCAAATGTAAAAGTTGGTTTCATCTTTTTTTTTTTTAAAAACAAGAGATGGAGTTTCGCTATGTTGCCCAGGTTAGAGTACAGTGGCTATTCACAGGCAGGATCCCACAACTGATCAGCATGTGCCACCTGGTGGTCCCCTGCTCCTGGCAAGTCACCACACTGATGCCAAACCCAGTGTAGACCCCTGACTGGCAGAGTACACTGCAGCCTCGAATTCCTGGGCTCAAGCAATCCTCCAGTCTCAGCCTCCCAAATAGCTGGGTCTATAGGACTCAGTCTTACGTTGGGATTTTATTTCTGTATCAGATGTAAGGTATGGGTCAAGTCCCTTCCTCCCTCCCTCCTTTCCCTCCTTCCTTCCTTGCTCTCTCTTTCTCTGCATAAGAATGTCCAACTACTCCTGAATTTTGCATAAAAGAGTATCCTTCCAAATTGAATTATTTCACACCTTTGTGAAAATCAATAAGCATATACATAAACAATCGTATATACAATTTAGCAAATCAATTAAGCATACAATTGGGGTCTTTTTTTTTTGGTACTGGAGATTGAACTCAGGGGCACTCGACCACTGAGCCACATCCCCAGCCCTATTTTGTGTTTTATGTAGAGACAGGGTCTCACTGAGTTGCTTAGCACCTCGCTGTTGCTGAGGCTGGCTTTGAACTCACGATTCTCCTGTCTCAGCCTCCCAAAGTGCTGGGATTACAGGCTTGTGCCACTGCGCCCGGCTCCCTCATTGATGTTCTACAGTTTCACATAAAGATCTTGTACATGCTCTGTTAGATTTATACCTAAATATTTTATGGATTTTGTGGCTATTGTAAGTGGAATTTTTTTCACATTTTAATTTCCAGTGATTTAAGTACCTAAGATTTTAATTACTTCATTGTATAGCAACCTTGAATCTGTGACCTTGCCAAATTCACTTACTAGTTTTAGTAAACATTTCATAGATTTCTTGAGATTTTCTTATATACAATAATGCTTAATGAGAATATAAGAAATTTCATTTCATTTCCAATCTAATTATACATATATGTAAATTTATATGTATATGTGCATGTGTGTGTGCATATATATCTTTTGTTTCTTTCTCTTGCCTTATTACACTGGCTAGGCTCTCCAGTACAATAGTGTTAGCCATAATGACACTGCATACCCTTGCTTTCTTCTGATCTTCAAGAAAAATATTCAGTATTTTATAATTAATTATGCTATTAGCTGTAGGTTTTTTTATAATTGCCTTTTATAAAATTGAAGATCACTTCTTTCACTGGTTTGCTGAGAATTTTTCATGAACAGATGTTGAGTTTTGTCAAAAAATTTTTGACATCTATTAGTGTGACCATACGGTTTTTCTGGTTTAATCTATTGAAATGATTAATTGGATTGATTCATTTTTGAATGCTGAATCAGACGTCCTGGAATAAATCTCATTGGCCAAATATGTTATTCTCCTTTTACATTTTGCTGGATTTGACTTTCAAATATTTTACCAAGGATGTTTTTGTCCATGCTCATAAGGGAAACTGGTCTGTAGTTTTCTTATGTCTTTGTCTTGTTTTGGTATCCGGGTAATGTTGACCTCATGAAGAGTTGGGTAACTCTTCTCCTTCCTTTCTAGAAGAGATTGTGTATGATTGGCATTCTTTCTTTTTTAAGTGTTTGGTAGACTTCACCAGGAATGACATCTAGTCCAAGAGTTAGTTTACTGTTGGATGGTTTTAATAACAAGTTCAATTTCTTTAATATATATAGGGGATTATTTATTTTTTTCCTGAGTGAGTTTTGGAAATTGTCTTTTGAAGAATTTGTCTACTTCTTCTAAGTGGTAAAATGTATGGACATAAAGTTGCTTGTAATATTCTTTATTGCCCATTTGGTGTCTGTAGAACCTATAATGATGTTCCCTTTTTTTTTTTTTGGTACCGGGGATTGAACTCGGGGGCACTCAACCACTGAGCCACATCCCCAGCCCTATTTTGTGTTTTATGTAGAGACAGGGTCTCACTGAGTTGCTTAGTGCCTCGCTGTTGCTGAGGCTGGCTTTGAACTTGCGATCCTCCTGTCTCAGCCTCCCAAAGTGCTGGGATCATAGGCGTGCGCCACTGCGCCCGGCTTTTTCCTGTTTCTTTCCTGTTTTTCCAATTGTGTCTTTTGTCTCTTTTCCTCATTCAGTCTAATCACAGATTTGTCAATTTTATCAATCTTTTCATAAAAGTAGTTTGCTTTCCTTGATTGTTTTTTCTATTTCACTCTTGTCTTTACTGTTTCCTTCCAACCTTTTGAGTATAATTTGCTCCTTTTTTAAAGTTTCTTCTTATGAATATTTAGATCATTGTTCTTTTTTAATATAAGCATTTAATGCTAAAATTTTTCTCTATTGTTCTAGCTATATCATAAAAAATCAATACAATGTTTTGATTTTCATTCCATTCAAAATAGTTTGCACGAAACCTGGCATTATCTGTTCCCTGTGCTAGCTGTGTGGCCCTGTGTGAACGGGATGAGCAAGGATTGCAGGGGTTTGGGGGTAAGGAGGGGAAACCACCTGGGACTTGGGCTCTGTGTCCAATATCTGGCTGAGATCCCGCCCTGCCCCAGGCCAATCCGCCAAGAGCAGTTCAGAGGAGAGGTGAGCCAGACTCCACCTAAATGCTCCCTTTTGGCTCAGCCCTCCTCAGATCAGTGTGCCTGGCATGGCACCTGGCCCACAGCTTCCTGACGCCTGGGCACCTGCTGGACACCAAGGGCCACTCAGCTTGTGATCTGCAGGAAGCCTAGCCCTTGCCCACCATCGCCGCCCTGAGCTCACAATATTCGCTTCCTAACAGGGAGGGCTGCTTCCTCATCCGAGGCCACCCAGCCGGGAGGAGCCAGTGTCAGTGGAGCTGCAGGGCACAAGTCTTCCCTTTCGACTCACAGAAGTGTCCCGGAGCTCAGGGGACACTTGTTGCGGTTGGAATGAAGCGGGGAGCCAGGGTCACGGTTGAGCTGGCTCTGGGGCGAGATCAGAATTACGTGCCTGCTGATTCTCCAGCAAGTTCCTTCTAGTTGAGAACCTGACCGAGGGGCAAGATGCTTTTGAGGAGAAATACCAAGTCCTGCTCCTACAGCTGGCAGTGATCTGGGCACAGAGACTGGCCCTGTCCCCGGGGGTTAGGAGGAGACCATGGTCCCCGGGGCTGGCTTCTGCAACACACTTCCCTGGCCCCTCCTGCTACCCCTGATGCAAGGAAGGGAAGCCAGGGGAGTGAGCGGGGTGAGCCAGCTCGTGGGGGTCTGCCCTGGGGGCGGGATGGGGGGAGGCGTCCTGCTCAGCCTCAGCTCCCCATCCCTCCCCAGCACCACGCTGGGGCCCCGTGACTGCAGGCCTCATCCCAGGGCCCTGGCTGGGGGAAGGGGCTGGTAGGCCCTGGGTCCTACCCCCACACTGCAGACCCCCGCTCTGGCCACGTGTGCACATGTGGGCCACACGCCTTCCTCGGCAAGACGCAGGCATTGCTGTGACACCGAGTTCCTGTACCAAAGCAGCCACACTCAGCTCAAGAGCCTGCCACCTCCTGCCCGCCTCCCTCCCCCACGCACTACAAGGCTGACTCCCCGCCTTGATGCCACTTGAACCCCACAGACAGCGTGGCCCTCGAGCATCCCTGGGGGTTCACCAGGCTCCCAGAGCGGCACTCCAGCCAGGGCTGCTCTAAGGTGCTCAGCAGAAACAGCCGCCAGGGGTTCTGGGCTCTCAAGATGCAATTAACCTGGGACTATTAGGAACAGGACCACAGGGACTGCACTGGGTCCTCCAGGAAGGAGTGGGTGGACACGCTGTCCCTTCTGAGCCCACCCTCTTCAGTGGGGGAGGATGGAGATACAGGAAGGAACAGCAGGAGGAGAAAGTCTG
>PVHX01009556.1:0-68346 GCA_004024805.1 Geosciurus inauris
GAGCAGAGGTGAGGTGAGGCGGCCTGCCTGGAGCTGTCCAAGGTGCAGGGGTGAGGAGGGGCAAACAACAAGAAAGGAAGGGGGAGCCGCACTTCAACAGGCCTCGTTCCTGAGCTGCTCTGCTCAGAACACACCTGAGGAGGACAGGGGCGAACCTTGGGTCTGGGGGCTGACCATCTGCACTGCAGTGTGGACCGAGTCCTGGGCTGGGTAGGCAAGTGGAAAGGCAGTGGAATCCCCACTCAGACACGTCATTTGCTACAGGTGACACAGCAGCACTGGAAGCAGCTCCAGTCCCAGCCCCTGGAGGCAGAGGCAGAGGAGCTCAGGAGTTCAAGGCCAGCCTGGCCGCCCGTGAGACCTCTCTAGAAAGGAGAAAGGTCGGACTTGTTAAAGACAGTGGCTGGGGTAACTGGGTATCTGTAAGGAAAGCAATGAGCTTGGACCCACCTCATTACACAACCAATCAGCTCTAGGAAAATCTTTGCCAGCTACTCTTCTGGCAGAGGATTAATATCTGGAATATAGAAAGAACTCCAAAAACTTAGGATCAGAAAAAACAAATAACCCAATCAATACATAGGCAAGTGAACCACACAGGAGACATACAGGCTGGGGCTGGGGCTCAGTGGCAGAGTGCTCACCTAGCGTGTGTGAGGCTCTGGGTCCAATTCTTAGCACCACATATTAATTAATTAATGAAGGTCCGTGGACAAAAAAATTTTTAATGAAATTATGGGGATTCACAGTCTTTGAGACAGGAGTCCCCTGTGTTTCTACTTTGCTAGCAAAGTAATAAATCTTTTTCCTTTCTCTCAAAAAATAAAAAAGAAAAAAGAAATTAGGTGATTTTCAGGAAGATGGTTGGAAATGGAGACCATCTTGTTAAGAGAGAAGCCAGACTCAGGCCAAGGGTCACATGTTTCTGTCATGTAGAAGCTGGAGAGGAAACGGGGATAAAAAGGGTCTTATGAAAATAAAGGGCGAGGACAAAACAGAGGAGGGGGATGTGGACGGGAGGAGGGCGGGGGAGGGGAGGAGCTGGGGCTGGAATTGACCAGATGGTGTCCTGGTGGGAATCTGTGTTATATAATGAATGGATAGTAGGAGTTGGGAAGGGTCGGGACGTTGCTCAGGGGTGGAGTGTTTCAGGGTTCATCCTCCTCCGTACCCCACACAGAATTAGGGAGGGTAGAGAGGAAGGGAGGGAGAAAGGGAGGGAGGGAAGGAGGGAGGAGGAGAGAGAAAATAGAAGGAAGGGTTGTGGTGGGCAGGCGGAGCACCTGCCAGCACGGAGGCTGCAGGAGGGACGGGAAAGGCCCGCACCTGCTGTTCCTGGTGGCTCTGTGGAACCTGCAGGCCTCGGCCTGGAATGGGGCCTTCTGGTGGGTGCACGTGCGTGTCTTGCTGACAGCTGCCTTTGATCAGGAGAGACACCATTATATTACGTCCCGCCTTCTAAGACCAGGCTGCACGGGTGAGCTACGCTTGCTCAGCTCTGCCTCCTGCTGGGAGCTCCCCTGGACTTACAGGGTTTTCACAGTGAAGTGAGACCCCCCAAGGGCGTTCCAGGGCTCCCTGCTCTGCCGGGCCTCAGAGCACCCACCCGAGGGCTGGCCCACTCCGCATGGGGTGGCCCTGCTTGGTGCCCACAGCAGGTGCCCTGTAGGCCTCACTCCTTCCTCAGACTGCACCCAGGTGCTCTGCTGCCTGGGCTGGAGAGGTGGCAGGGACGCTGGCTGCCACCTCCATTAGAAACCGAGCCGTACCACAGCCGCCCCTGGCAGGACGCTGGCCAGCTGTGAGCCCCGTCCTCTCCTTGGCATTTGCCAGAAACTAAAAAAAAAAAAAAAATCCCTGGGATTGAAGCTGAGGGTCTTAACCACTGAGCCACATCCCCAGCCCTTTTTATACTTTATTTTGAGACAGGATCTCATTAGGTGGCTTACAGCCTGGCTAAGTTGCAGAGGCTGGCTTCAAACCTGTGACCCTCCTGACTCAGCTTCCCAAGCCGCTGGGATTACAGGCGAGCACCTCCACACCCAGCAAAATGTTTTAAATCACATCTGAGAAGGTAAAAGCTAAAAGTGTTTCTGTGTGGTGTGTGATTTTTTTAAGTCCCGTTTGTTTATCTTTGTGGTGCTGGAGCTAGAGCCTCGGGCCTCGCACGCGCTAGGCACACCCTCTACCACTGAACCACACCTGCCCTGTGGAGTGCGATTTTTTAAAAAAAATATTTTGGTTGTTGATGGATTTTTATTTTATTCATTTATTATTTGTATGTGGTGCTGAGGATCGAACCCAGTGCCTCACGCATGCTGGGCAAGCGCTCACCACGGAGCCCCAGCCCCGGCGTGCGATTTTAACTGCTCAGTTTTGTAGCCCACTGACAAGAGCCTCCCCTGTAGGTGCAAAGTGCTATGAGAGGCCCTTCTGAATGCCAGCAAGCGTCCAGGGTCCAGCGTGGGGACAAGAGCTGCCTGAGGGTGATGGCCAGGGAGTGGGCTGTGTCTGACATCCTGGGGGTCTGGGCCCTTGCTCAGTGCCACCAGCGGGAGGAAGGAAAGGGAGCAGCCAGGTGGAAAGATGAGGCCAGAGTTGTTTGGGTTCCCCTGCATGGGCTTTGCCCTGGGACTTTGTTTTCAGCACTCAACTTGAGCAAGTCTTTCCATGCCCGGGGCCTCTGGAGCACTCGGCTGGTGCCACAGTGGGACATCACAGGACTTCTGAGGCTTCAGCTTGGGCCCAATGTGCCCTCCACCTGGTTCCAAGAGAAGCTGCAGGCAGTTCCCTCTCTGCTGTGCACGGACACCGAGTGTGGACTGTGAGATGCACATGTTCCATGAAGGACCCTGAAGGCCGGGAAGCGAGGGCACTTTAACTGACTTGCTGCACACAGGCTAGAGGCGCTCCGCAGAGGGTGGAGGCCAGGCCTGGAGAGCGCCGGGCCTCTGTTGACTCACCCGTGGAAGTGCACGCACGCCTGTCTGTGGGTTTGCTGGGAGACCAGTGGCCTGAGGGGTGCGGCAGTGGCCCCTTCATGCCCTGAGCCTGCTTCCTGATGACTCCACCCAAACAGCCACGGGGACCACCCTGGAACAGCGCTGGGGGCGGCCTTCTGGGCGTCGATGTCCCCCTGCCTTTCCGTCCCTGCTGCCTCCCACGCGCCAGGCGCTCTGGACACGGGCTGGGGTGGGTCAGACCTGGACCCTGCCTGGCCGGGCGGCCATCCCCTCGCCATCCGACGCCAGCTCTGCTCCTGGTGTACAAGCCGAGCCCTGGGAGGGGAGGGAGAGCGGGCCTCTGAGATGCCACATGAGCAATGAAACGAGGAAGCACGTCTACAGGAAGCATGGAAAGGCCCTGGGCGCGATCCCTGGCATTGGAAATAAAAGTAAGGAAAAGTGGTTAAAATGGCCAATTTTGTGCCAATTTTTTAAATTTAACAAAGAAAAATTTAAAAAGGACCCTTTATATGTATGTGTGAAGTGACTCTAGAAAGGCCTCTGCTTTCTTAGGTCACGCAACTATTATATTCAGCTGGCATAGGGGTGCACATGTGCCATCCCAACGACTCGGGGGCTGTAGCTGGAGGATCTCAAGTTCCCCAGTTTAGTGAGACCGTGTCTCAAAATAAAAAATAAAAAGGACCAGGGGATGTAGCTCAGTGGTAGAGAGCTTGCCGAGCACACCAAGGCCCTACGTTCAGTCCCTGCTACGGGGGGCTGGGTTTAAATTCAGATGGGGGCAGAATTAAAGTAGCACCTAAGAGGTTCCATTTTAACCCTCAGGTGGTGCCACCATGACTTGCCTGGTATCTCTCATAATATGGAAAAGCCAACAAGTTTGCCTAGGGCAAGCCACTTCAACATCACAAGGTCATTTCCAGAGGGGAGGAAAGAGGGAGGCAGAGGAGGGAGGCAGGTGGAGGAGGGAGGCAGGTGGGAGAGGTCGATACACATTACCACAGGCAGAATCTGCACTGTGCCCGTTTCTGGATGGCAGACACTGGGTGATACACTGGGTGGAGCTGGTGTGCCCCTGGTGGCTCCACTGTCCCGCCACAGCCCCCTCCTACAGTGAGGACTCAACATCAGCACTCAGGGTGCTTGCCTGCCACTGGGCGTCATGCTGCCCTGCTCAGATCTGCCTGCTGTCTCTGAGTGCCCGTGCCAGGTCTAGACCCTCCTGCGGGCGGGACACCGTGCATTCAGCCGACGGGCCGGAGCAAAGCCTGAAAGGCCCCAGCAGCCCATTGATCCCAGCGGCGCAGACGCAGTGTTCTGCAGACGCGGGAATACCCGCGTGGCTCAAAGCCGTGCGATAAGACCAGGGTTTTTACACGGCGCCTGCCTCAGCTAAGCTCTGGCCACCAAGATGGCACCCGCTCTGGAGGGGTGACAAGGTCGGTTTGATGGAGGGTGAACACATTTCTCATGTTCCGATTCCAATTTGTTCAGCTGGTGACTCTCTTTCTTAGTGACAGGCTGGCCTTGCCACACAGTAGGGCAAGGACGTCTGTTCAGTTGGAATGTCTGCTAAACCTGCCTGATAAATTTTGGTTCTATTTTCTGGTAAATATGCTCAAAAGCTCAAGAAATCCTGATGAACATTAACGCCTTGGGTCTGGACCACAAGGAAAAACACTCTTTTCTTAAACTCTGCAGAAAGTACACTCCAAGCCACGTTGCACTGCGCGTTTTGACTCCTGGTTAACACGTGACCCACTGAGTCATGCTGCGTGCGACCTGGCTGGCTGCATGGCACCAACAAGCTGAGGGTCCTCCTCGGTCACCCCTGTCCTGCTGCAAGGCCACAGGCTCTGATGTCGGATACATCTGCCACGTCCTCTCCCACTTGCAGGCCCACCCAGCCAGCAGAGGCCACCAGCCTTTCCAGGTACTTGGATGCCCTCAGGCCTCAAGGGATCCATTTGCTAAATGACAGACAGACTCCCAAACTCAGGCTTCAGCTTCTGACAGGGCAGGGGTGGCAGGAAGAGCAGGGCCCACAGCTGGGCAGCTGGGGCAGCACTGGGGCTGACCACACACATTTGGAGCCAGACCACTTACTGTCCAGAGCCACCGCCTGCTGGGCAGAGACATGCGATTTCTGTGTCTGTTTCCTCACCAGTGAAATGAAGCAGTGAGCCGTGCTGTGTGGCTCCCGTGGGCGGCACCTGGTGTGCAGCCGGGACAGGGCTCCCGTGGGGACAGGGCTCCCGTGGGGACAGGGCTCCCGTGGGCAGCACCTGGTGTGCAGCCGGGACAGGGCTCCCGTGGGGACAGGGCTCCCGTGGGCAGCACCTGGTGTGCAGCTGGGACAGGGCTCCCGTGGGGACAGGGCTCCCGTGGGCGGCACCTGGTGTGCAGCCGGGACAGGGCTCCCTAGGTGCCGCCTGGGCTTCCGTCCACTCTTGTGTGAATCGGAAAGTCCAGGCAGGCATCTCGGAAGCCCCGGATGGTAACCCTGGTGCCAGCAGGGCACTGCCGGGCACCTCTCCTCCACGGTGGCAGTCCTTGCTTTGGCCACGCCTGGTGCTCTCTGGGAGCCATTCAGTGAAGGTGGGTGTTCCCCAGGGTACCTGGCGATGGCAAGGAGTGTCATGGAAGCCTGTTTTCTCCCAGCCCAGGGCTGCCCAGGGTCCAGGTGTGGCAGGGCTGCCTCTGCGGAGGCCGCCCCCTCGGCTTGCACTCTTCTCCCGGCGACCTATGTCTTCAACATAACAACGTTCAGGGGAACACAACTTGTGGGCTAGGAAGTGCCCCCTGCGTCAGAGCTCTCACCCGCCTTCAAAGTAGGGACTGTTAGGGTGAAGACGTCAGCTGACCCAGCGGCATGAGCACCAGGTGTCTAGCACACGACAGGCCTCTGTGCCTCGCTCTGGAGGTCGAGAGTCAGGGGTTTGCCCATCAGGACAGTGTGGGGGAGCCACAGGAGCTGGCTGGAGGACTCCTGACAAGTAGAAAGCAAGTCCCTCACCACAAAGAAGGCTCAGCGGGCTCTGGAGGCGGCAGGATGCACAGCGGGAATAGCCCTGCAGTCCCTCTGCAGCTGACCTCAGGAAGCCTGCTCTGCATGGGGTGCTGGGGGAGCAGCGCTGCCCCTCCTCAGAGGGGCCAAAGGCTGTGTGCACAGAAGGAGGCTGGCTGGCCCTGGCAGAGTGTGTCAGGGCCAGACCAGGAGTACTGCTGTGGACAGGCCTGCCACGGAGGGAGGTCGCGGTAGGAACACCAGGAAGGCCGGAGCAGACCAGCAGCAAGATGCTGGAGGCCAAAACGGGCTTCCTGTGGCTGAGAAAGAGGCCGGAGTATGCCGAGGGGAGCTTCCGCCTGGACCACCTGGACTCTCCAGTCCTTGGGGTACCCAGGAGACAGCCTGGAGGCAGCACCAGCTCAGGCAGGGCCTTTGTGTGGCAATCCCTCCCACCCCTGCCCTCCAGCTCTGGACCACAGCAGGGGTGGGAGGACAGGAGGAACATAGTGGCAAAGACGGGGGCAGAGATTTGGCGCCAGTGTGGAACCCTAACCCAACAAAGCCTGTGCCCCGGTGTCTCTCCAGGAAAGCAAAGCGGCTCCGCACTCAGCCAGCCTTAGAGGGTGTGGGAGACAGAAACAAATCTGAGCTGCAAGGTGTCCCTGCTGTTCAGCACACCAGTGGCAGGGACAGTCTCCTGCTCTCCCAGGACACGCAGGAAGGAAACCTGTCTAACCTGCTCTGACCATGTAATAAGAAGTGCCCTGAGCGCGGAGACTGGCAGAGGGGCCGCTGGGAGTTGTCTGGGGGACCCTGCAGGCTTGCTGGAGGTCTTTGCCTCCCTGCTGGTGCTCTGACCACCAGCTGTGTGTTCCCTGCACTTACCTGGTGGCAGGGCCACATGGCTCTGCCCCTTCAGGCCAGCCCACAGCCCTTGGAACTGCCCTTCAAGGAACATGATCACTTTGAGGGTGGGAGTGGCTGGCTGTCAGGTGGCATGGGGGTTATGGAGGAGCCAGAGGAAGCTCTCAGGCAGTCTGGAGTGTCTCACTCAGATCACCCGAGGGTGACAGGAAGTGCCACTGTTCAGGAAGAGGAGACTCACATACACCCTCACTTCAGGGCCAGGGAATAGGGAAGGTTTTTGTAAGAATTCATTAAAAATTTTATTTTGATTTAAAATTTCAGTATGAATTCATAATTTGTGTTTTCATTTAATTTTAATAGACAAATTTAAAATTTGAGAATATAACTTTTGAATACATGAAAATATCACTTTTACATCAATGTTAACTTATGTTTATTGAGATCATATCCAAATTTGGGTGATCTGAGTACAGTTATAATTGTTAACCCTTTAGACTGTCACTGTCAATAAGAAGCCAACTACGTGAAAATCTTGGTCACAACAACAATAATTAATTTTTATAAATGTACATTCACTTATGAATGATAATATTTATTTATTTTCTAATACCTAAACATGGGCAGTAACAAATCCAGTGGTCTTTGGTGTTTTGCTTACTTTCATCTAAAAACCATAATAACTTTGCACATTTAAAAAATGTCATCATAAATATGTCAAGGTGCACATATAATCTCACACTTATCTGGGTGACTGGGATCACGGGTCCTCGGTACCTACTGCCACGTTCACACTCCTGCCTTGGCAGTGCGCACCTGAGCTGGGCTCGCTCCTCCCTCCCTCCACGCATGTCCACTGGGAGGTCAAGGAGAGGGAGGTCTTCACCAATCCAGCCTGAACTGCATTGCCTGTGTGTATGTGTGGTGGGTAGGTGTGTGTTTTACGAATTTGGGGTTTTTGTTTTTTGTTTTTGGTCCTGGGAATTGAACTCAGGGGCACTCGACCACTGAGCCACATCCCCAGCCCTATTTTGTGTTTTATTGCTGAGGCTGGCTTTGAACTCACAATCCTCCTGTCTCAGCCTCCCTGAGTGCTGGGATTACAGGCGTGGGCCACTGCGCCCCAGACCTTTTTGTTTTTTATTTTGAGACAGGGTCTTACTCAGTTGCCAAGGCTGGCCATGAACTTGCAGTCCTCTTGCCACACCTATGGCTATAGGTGTGGCCACCACACCCAGCATATATAAGGTTTTTTAAAGTTTAAAGAGAGATGTTCTTTGTTTTTGGCAACTGTTTGGAAATGGCCATGGACATTGGAGTCACAGGAGCCAAGAGTGTGGTGTCCACATTCTCATCTGCTGTGCCTGGTTTTACCTCCTCCGTCCACACGCTGCAGCCGGACTTCGTCTTGCCAGACTGGCAGGGGAAAAGGGTAGCTTGTAACCTACCTTGCAGGCCTCCTGCTGGAAGTTACAAAACTCTTTTTTTTTTCTTTCAATACGTTTGAACCTTTGAGTGAATTGCCTTTTTGTTTTGCTTTGGTTTTGCACATTTTTCTCTAAGGTCTGCACACATTTTTATTCTTCTTTTTTTAAAATGTGTTTTTAGTTGTAGGTGGACACAATACCTTTGTTTTGTTTATTTTTATGCAGTGCTGAGGGTCGAACCCAGTGCTTCCCACATGCTAGGCAAGCGCTCTACCACTGAGCCACAACCCCAGCCCCACATTTTTATTCTTAATTGACAATTATAATAATTATACATAGTGTGGGTACAGTGTAATGTTTTGACACGTGTGCATTATGGAACAATCAGATGAAGCACAGATTTTTATAGTTAGAAATACACACATGGGGGCTGGGGTTGTGGCTCAGTGGTAGAGCGCTTGCCTAGCATGCGTGAGGCACTGGGTTCGATCCTCAGCACCACATAAAAATAAATAAATAAAATAAAGATAGTGTGTCCATCTATAACTAAAAAAATATTTAAAAAAAAAAAAGAAATACACACATGGGGGTGGGCATGTGTGTTGAAATTCTCTGTCAAACCAAGGGGTCCCACGTTTTGGACTGAAACATAGAGTTGCTATATACGTCACAGTCAGCCTTGCATCTTTGAGCATGAGGTGGAATCTGAACAGAGAGAAGTGACAGGTGTGACCCGGGTATATGCCAAGGGAGCTCAAATCAGCACACTGAAGAGACCTGTACTGCCATGCTTGTCCCGCACTGTCCCCAACAGCCAAGATCGGGGTCAACCAGCATCGAAAGTGGATGGATAAAGAAAGTGTGGTACGTGCTCACAACATGATTCTCTTCAGCCTGAAGAAAGGAGAAAATTCTGTCACTGGCTGCAACAAATGAAGAAGCTGCAGGATTTTAAGCAAGCCAGACAGAGGGAGGAATGTGCCATGGCTCCATTCTGTGTGGACCTGAAAGTCAAACTCTTGGACGCAGAGAACAGAATGGTGGTCCCTGACGGCCAGACCGGCAGGAGCGAGGGGTTGGGAGATGCTGGTCACGGGGCACGAGGTTCTAGCTAGACAGGGGAAGGTGACTGAGTGCTGATGCTCAGCAAAGTGATAATGATGTACTGTGTTTTTCAAAACAGCCGAGAGAGTTTCAAATGTGTAACCACAGAAGGGAGCAGATGGATGTTAAGTGGCTGGAGTCAGCCCACTCACACTGCACACGCACATCAGAACGTCAGCTGCACCCTGAGCACACACAGTCACAACTTGTCGATCAAAAACAGCATTAGCTGGGTGTGGTGATGCCAGTACCTGGGAGGCTGAGGCAGGTAAATGGATTGAGACCAGGAGTTTGAAACCAGCCTGGGCAACATAGTGAGAACCCAACTCAAATAATAATAACTAAAAACCAAAAGAGTAACACGGTATAGATGATCTTTTCTTGTGTCTCAGTCTAACCCCGGGCTGTTAAGGAAAACTGCTGTACCTCGACATTGTAAGAAGTCAAGAATCAGATTCACTGTCTTGTCTCACTTATGTTTTTAGAGATGAGGTCTTGTGGCACTGCCCAGGCTGGCCTTGAACTCGTGGGCATGCGCCACTGCACACAGCCACAGTGCTTCTGGGTAAGTTAGCTAAGGTGCCATGACAAAGTGTCACCAGCTGGGTGGCTTTAAACAGCAGTCACCATCTCAAGACCCTGGAGGCTGGCACGCGGGGCTGAGTTTCTGGATCCCATAGGACTGACCTTCCCTGTCCCTGCACGGCTCCCTGGATTGACTGGCAGTCAACAGCTGCCCTTGGCTTGCAGCTAGGGGACTCACAGTTCTGCCTTGGTGAGCCCGTGGAGGTTCCCATGTTTCTGTCTTCACACAGCTGTCTTCCTACAAAGACACTACTCTAATGGGACCTCATCTTAAGTAACTAATGCCGCCCGCGATGGCCCAAGCACAGTCACATTCAGAGGCATTCAGGGTTGGAACTTCAACACACATATTTGAGGGATACAAATAGGTATGAAATCCACAACAATATTTCTTTTGAGAAGTGAGAAAAGGAATGTAAAAGCACCAGGCACGGTGGCACGTGCCTGTAATCCTGGCGGCTGAAGAGGCTGAGGCAGGAGGATGCCAAGTTTGAGGCCAGCTTCAGCAACTTAGTGAGACTTGTTCTCAAAATAAAAAATGAAAAGGACTGGGGACGTTGCTCAGTGGTACAGTGCTTGTCTAGCATGCATGAGGGTCGGGTCTGATCCCCAGCATTGCAAAAACAAACAAAAAGGCAGGGGAGATAGCTCAGTGGTGGAGCCCCGGAGTGTAACTCCCAGGACCCAGCAGGGGTGGCGGGATGCCAGTGATGCTGGAAGCTTCCACAGACTGCACTGCCTACTGCAGCAGGGCCGAGGGGGGAAGCTGCAGCCACGGCACTCACCTGAGCACACCTTCAGAGGGACTTCCGGGTAGCTTCTGCTGGGTGGTTCACACGGTCACTCCTGCAGCCCCGCTGAGCCCTCTGCCAGCTGTTGTCCCTCCACCCTGCTGCCACACAGTGAGCTTGAGTTATGGGGAAAGGAATGCACTGGGAAGGACCAGATGACCCCGGGCTCTTGGCTTCCAGCACTCCTGTGCCCTAGGGTCAGCTCCTGAGTCCCTCGGGCCTCCACTTCGCAGCCCTCTGAGGTGGCAGGCACCTGGAAGTCTGCCCTTGAAGTAACCCTGTCTCAAGTTCCCTTCTGAATTCACACCTGTCGCACTGAGGGTCAGATCTCGTTTGTCCTGAGGGCAGGACCTGGACTGTTGCTCCAGCTGCTGTGCTGGGTGCTCTCTTCACCACCCTAAGCAGGTGGTCTTCATGGGCCTGGGGCATTCTTGCCTTTTCAGAGAAACTTCCTCCGCCCCCACTGCTTTCTAAAAGCCCTGACGTGTGTGCCACGCTCCTGAGGAAGCCTGGCTCTGTAGGTTAATGTGGTTGGCTGGGTGGGATTTTTGTCGGGGTAACTCTTTTCAGATTACTCCCCAACCAAGGTCCAGGAGTGTGAACGTCATGGAGAGCTTGTTTTATTCATCAGCTCTACTGCAGCTGCTCTCCTGTGGCTCCAGGCCCGGTGAGCACTGGCTGAGGAGGCGGGGGGACGCAAGAGTCCAACTCCCCCCTAATCCCTGGCCCCCCCATTCCCTGGCCCTCCGCAGCCAGTATTTTCTGAAAAGTAGGGAAGAGAGAGCAGAAACTTAGGTTTGGGCTGGGATGGCCACTTTCTCTCCATCTGGGAGGGTGGAGGTGGCAGGATGCACTGTGAGGTCACCTCATGAAGTACCTCAGGAGGCACTGCTACGCACAGGTCGCAGGAGTCACTTCACATTGCATCCTGGATCTGGAATTCTGCAGCCGGGAGAGCCCAGCCCACGCTGTAGTCACAGGAGCAGACACGGTGTCCCCCTGGGTCTGAGGGCCTGCATTTCAGAGGACTTTCCCACATGGCCTTGCTATTATTGCCGCTTCCTCTTCCACCCCTGGTATCTCAGTAATCAAGCAATGAAAAAATTATTTTAATGCAGATTTTTGAAATATCAGATGAGAGATTACAGGTCCAGTGCTGGTTCACCTGTTTTTGTGAGTGAAGCTTCCGGGACTGGGGTTAGGATTGCAAGAGGTGGTAACGTGCATGTGCCTGGACCCTGCATTTGAGATTCTGAACTTTTGTTCATTATGCACATTTTTTGCATTTCTTTTGATTTCTTAAAATATTGCACTGAAATATTTATCTTGATTAATGAAGTTTTTGCTTGCTTTCGTTTTGCGAGCCTACTGAGGCGAGTCCTCTCTCACCTGTACTTCACGTGTCCAGTGAAAACACCTGGGAGTCTAGGCAAGCCTGCACTACCCCCACCCCGCCCGCACCCACGAGAAGGCCGGACGGTCCCCAGCGGTGCCAGCGCAGATGCCCACGAAGTCTCCAGTGCGCCTCCTCTCCCTGAGCTCTTGAGACCTGCAAGTGATCCTCAGGCGACTCGCGACACTGCGCCGGGTCATCCCGGTTTCACTCTGCCAGCCCTGTCCTCCACGCCCCCCCGCGCCGCGTCCTCCCGGCGGCTTCCGCGCCTCCGCCCAGACTCTGCACCACGCAGGGTGACCCGCCCGCCCAGGGTGACCCGCCCGCCCCTTCCCTCTGTCCCTGTCCTCCGCCACGTCCCCGCCTCGGGTCCCCGCGGTGTCCCTTCCCCGCACCACCAGACCCCGACCTAGGGCCGCACGCGCCAACCCTGTGCGCTCTGCCGGCCGCGTGCCTGAGAACGTGCCCGCGCTGCCCCAGGGCCACACGCGGAGGACGCGGGGGCGCGACGGGGCTCCTTGCAGTGCGCAGGCGCAGGCGCCCAGTCCCGCGGCCGGTGCGCAGCGCAGGCTGCCCGGCGGGGGCGCTCGGGGTGCCGTGGCTCCGGGTGGCGCGGGCCGGGGCCGCCGGGGGTGGGCCGTGCGGCGGCGGCGGAGGCGGAGGCGGGCGCGGCCTGGGGGCGCCGGCCCGATGGGGCGGGTGACAGCGGCCGGGGAGGGGCAGGCGGCGCGGCGTCCACGCCCCATGCTCGGGCCGAAGGGGTCCTCGGGCCGGCGGGTGAGGCGCTCGGGTCGGACGCGGCGCCATGCGTGGCCCCCTAGCCTGGCCGCTGCTGCTGCTCACGCGGCGGGGCCCGGCCGCCCGCGCGCGGACATCATCGGCCCACGAGTGGACCCGGGCCGCCCGCGCGTGGACCCCAGGCGCCGGCACCTGGACAGTGTCGGCCCATGAGTGGAGCCGGGCCGCCCGCGCGTGGACGTCGTCTGCCCACGAGTGGAGCCGGGCCGCCGGCGCCCCTGGTCTCCTGTTGGCGCGGCCGGGGCTGCCGGGCGGCGCGGGCCTCGCGTGGGCTCCCAGGCGCTGGGCCCGGTCCCAGGGCGCCGGGCTCCAGAGCGGCCCCGCGGCGGCGACCCAGGCGGGGGCCGAGGCTGGGCGGCACGGGCCGGCGGCGAGCCCCGGAGACGACTGGCGGCCGCGCCCCGCTGTGGCCGGGCGCTCGGAGGCCCGGAAGCTGCTGGGGCTGGTGCGCCCCGAGCGCGGGAGGCTGGCAGGTAGGGAGCCGCGCCGTCGGGCCTGTGGGAGGGCTTGCCCTGGGCTCTCCCCGGGCTGGCGCGCCCCGCCGGCCACCGGCTCGTGGGAGCATCTCTTTGGGACATTCTCTGAATGAATTGATGTTCCCTTGTAAAAACAAAAAATTAATTCTGCCAAAAAATATGCCTGCTTTGTAGTAGCATTTGTACCATTTTAAAAACGTGACCGGGGTTGAGCTCGCTGACCACGCACTCAGCACTCTTTCACCAGGTGAAAGGAAGCCGTGCGAACCCCGATGCACCTCCCGGTCACCCTGAGTACTGATCAACCACCTGGCCAGGACTCCCAGGGTTGCCCTGGCAAAGAAACTGGACCTTATTCCCCTGAATTATGATCGAGTGGTTTTTAAAAAGGAAATCGAAATGAATGATTTTAGAAACAACATGCAAATAGACATAAAATAAATATATAAATATCATTTATTTTTGGTAGTGAGGATTGAACCCAGAGGTGCTCCGCTGCTGAAGTACCTCCCCAGCTTTTATTTTTATTTTGAGACAGGGTGGCATTAAACTTCTGTCCTCCTGCCTCTGTTTCTCTGCTCAGCCTCCCTCCTTCCTCAGCCTCTGCAGTGGCTGGAGAGGCCCTGCTGTCTTCCAGCTTAGTGGGAAGAGACAGGGAGGGACACCTTCATGGGTGGAGAGGGGGCCTGAGGTTGTCCCTGCTACAGAGTTCCTTGCTGGCAGTTCCTTGCCGTGGAAAGTGCCCTCCTGGGGACAGAGTTGGGGTTCTGGTCAGACTTGCACCAGAGGGGAGCAGGCAGGTGCCATCTCCCATCTGCCACTCATTTGGGAGTCTGGGGGGTCCTTGAGGTACTTAGGTATAAAGAGAGTTACTTCACAGTTCAGTTGATTGTTGTAGACTTTGATGGAAAAGATCCTTCTTTTTCTCTCTTAAAAGAGTTTTGAGACAGGGTCTCCCTGGGCTGAGCTGTCCCCATAGGCTGGGACTGGTCCATCTTCCTGTGTCCAGCTCTTAGCATGTGGGGCTGAGGGGGAGCACTTTATGTGCAGGTCCAAATGACCCAGGCCCCCATGGGGCATCAGAGACACAAGGATCCCAGGGTGCGTCTGGCGCTCCTGCAAGCAGCTCAGGGTAGGTGAGGAAACCCAGTTTTCCTCTATTTCCAAAACATCAGACGTCAGGGTTTTCAAGTGTCCAGCACACTGGGACCACCCGGGCCAGCCCTCCCTGTCCTGTGACCGCTCCTGTCACTCCTACAGTCCCCACCTGCCCTGTGCTGCCATGTTGCGAAGAGTGCCTTAGACAGCCAGGCGCTGCCCCTCCTGTCGCAGGAGCCGTTGTGGTCTGCCTTGTTGCAATGCGGAACGTGGGCTTTCAGGAATGACCCTGCGGTCAGCACACCAGTTTTTTTAAACAGTGCGTATATCCTGAGGAAATCTGATGACAAGCCCTCATTAGACCATAGGGTTTCCTCAGAAGTTGTCATCGATAGCATATCAAGACCAATCTGGTGTGGCGTTTGGGGCTACTGGGGATCACTGTTGATTGACAGCAGATTATCCTAAGAGCATCCTGGATGTTGGCTGTCTCTGAGTGCCAGATTGCGGAGCAGCAGTTGTGTCTTAAAGTTGAGAGACCAAGAAAGCAGAGGTGAAAAGAAGGAATTCCAATGCAAATTTGTTAATTTTAGGGGAGAAATCCCTATTCAAAAATGTAGGTTAAGCTGAGGCCGAAGCTCAGTAGCACAGTGCATGCCTAGCAGGTTCAAGGCCCTGGGTTCCATCCCCAGTACCACACACACCCGAAGAAGTACGTTTGTATTTGAGTGAAAACCCTCCCATGCATCTTCAGCCCTCAGTTTGCTCCTGAACTAAGTAATAAGGAGACCTGGATGCCAGCAATTTGTGCCACCCCTGGGCCTGCCCTCTGCCATGCTTGCAGATGCTTGCTAGGCAGGGTTAGCTGTCTCCACTCCTCCTCCAGAGGAACTGCTGCCCTCTCACTTGCTCTGCATGCTGGTGTCTCTGTCCCTGGGCAGAGAGGTGCCAGAGCCTTTTGCAATGATAACTCTTTTTATCACTTTGGCCACAAGGAGCCTCAGGGGCGCAGGAGCCCAGGAGATGCGGGTGTGTGCTACCAGATAGGAGGTGTTCCATCAGGCCTGTTGCATGACTAGCAGATAGGGAAGCTGGGCTCAGCCCTTTAGTGAGGCTGGGCCTCAGGATGTTGTGCTACCAGGAGGTGCTTCCACCCAGAGGTCTTCCTGTGCGGCTTCAGCCCTGGGAAGCAGGCCCCCCTTGGGGGACACATTCTTGGTGGCTCTGTGGTTAGGTGTGGACACTACCCACTGCCTGCATGTTCAGGTGGTGCCTGTATGGAGAGCTCAGGGTCTCTGGGGCTGTGTGGTTCAAGAGGGGACCACTGGCTGAGGTGCCCCTACAGCGAACACAGGGAACACAGTGGCCGTGCCGCTGGGCACAGGAGCCAAGGACAGGGAGTGCTCAGGGTGCTGCTTCCTGGAGCCCAGACAGGGCAGGGTCCACCCCACACAGGGCTCAAGGACAGGGAGGGCGAGCCCTCCACATGGGGCACCTTCAGTGCCACAGAAACCTTATTTCAGAGAAAATGCTGGCGTTCCCTAGCAGAGCTGTGAGGTGTGTGGCTGATGTGGAGCCCACGTGGGGACCCGTCAGCTCTGAAAGGACAGAGAGAAAATCATAAAAGGTCTCCTTGTTTAATTACATGCAGATAATGTTTTGGATGTATTGGGTCAACTACAATGTTATTTAATTTTATGTGTTTATGACTGTTATTGTTGTTACTTTTGTGGTGCTGGGATGGAACCCAGAGCCGTAGCCCTAGCCGTTTCTTTTTGCGGGGAGGAGGTATTGGGAAACCAACAGGTGCTTTGCCACTGAGCCACACACCCCAGTCCTTTTTATTTTGAGACAGAATTTCACTGTGTTGCTTAGGGCCTCACTGAATTGCTGAGGCTGGCTTTAAACTTGCATTTCTCCCACCTCAGCCTCCCAAGCCACTGGAGTTACAGATGTGTGCCACTGAGTCCGGTGCCCTACTAGTTTTTTTAGTGTGGCCACTAGAAAATTGTGTTCTGTGGAGGCTCCCTTGATCTGCCTGGTGGCCCCTTGCTGTTCGTGGGGCAGGTCTGGCCTCTGTGAGCAGGACGCCAGTGTGGGCAGAGGCAGCAGGCTCACAGGGCTCATCTGCAAACCCCTCCAGGAATCTGAGGAGTCTGCTGAGCCCTCTGCTGGCTGCTGGGTCCTCGTGCCTCCTTGCAGGCAAGGCCTCTGGCCTTCTCTCCTGTGCTCCTCCATAGCACCCCTTGCATGTCATGTCTCCCAACAGCCTGACCAAAGCTGCGCCCTCTCCAGCTGCCTCTCCCCACCCCCCTGGCCCCAGTCTCAGCAAGGCACTGCCGTGTGCCCGTGGCCCAGGCCAGGGGGCCCATTCCTGTACTGACAGTACCACAGGTAATCGCCAGGTCGCGTTTGCTGGCCCCGAGCCAGAGCTTTCCGAGGTGTCTAGTCCCCTCCTCGCGGCAGCCCCCGGGGAGGCGCTACTTGTATTGCCATTTACAGAAAAAGAACTGCGGCTCGGGAGCTGAGTGACCTGTGCAGGGCCAGACAGCGCAGGGGACAGCCAGACTCCGGACCCTGGCAGCCCTGCCTCATTGCTTGCCCCCACCCTGCTCAGCCCCCAGACTTGTTCTTCAAGACCTGGCGTCTGCCACAGCACCCTGCGTCTGCACTTCCTGCCCCCTCTCCCGAAGGGTACTTCCTTTCGTCTTTGAACGCCATGATGCGGGAGGATGAGGGAAAGAGAGGCCGGAGACACAGTAGATGAGGCTGGAGCCCTGTCAGGGAGGGGTCCATGGGGTGAGGGAGAGGCTTAGTCCTGGGAGGGGTCCATGGGGTGAGGGAGAGGCTTAGTCCTGGAGGAATGGTGGAGACGAGTTTCACAAGGGCCTGAAATGCAAGTTAGATGGTCCATCGATGTCAAGGACAGTGACAGCGAGGCCGGGACCACAGGGATCCAGGCAACCCAAAGCTGGAAAGATCTTTCACTTTACTTACATTCAACTTGTGCTCAGAAGAGGCGGATGGCAGTAACAAATGCTGCTGTGTATTTTAAGCGCAGTGTGTGGCATGCACCTGTGGTCCTGGCCACTGGGGAGGCTGAGGCGGGAGGATCATGTGAGCCCAGGAGTTCACGACCAGCCTGGGCAGCACAGGGAGACCTAATCTCCAACCCCCCCCACGCACACTCACACTCACTCACTCTCACTCACACTCAAGATACCTGTTCAAATGAATGAAGAGCAAACCTGAGGGTGTGAGGCCCTGCCGTGGGCTTGAATCCAGCCTCTTCCCTCCCTCTGTGTTGAGCCCCGTGAGGGTGTGAGGCTCAGAGTGAGACCCCGGGTGCTCCGTCAGGAAGCGCAGGTTCTCACTGGAGTGAGAAGCCAGAGCGCTGGGGAGATGGACCTTCGTGGAGCTGCCCCGAGGGCCGTGCTTCTGCACTGGTGCTGGGCGCCCTGCACGGCTGTTCCCAGCAGGAGCCAGGCGGACCTGCTCTCTGTCCTTGCAGTCTCTCTGAGCACCGTGGCCAGGGGCGTGGTGCTTTGAAATGAGACCTGGCCTTACATCAAGGTGGACGGGGCTCAGCCGCCGCCACGCTAGCCAGCTGGACGGTGAGTGGTTTTTAAACCAGGCCTCCGTTCCTGGCGAGGCGCAGGAGGACTTTAGCCTGAGGAGAGTTTGCGGCCTCTTGCCAAAGGTCAGCTCACCCATTCATTCAACAGGTGTTGGTGGACCTTTCGCTTTGTGCGTGGTGGGCGGGGACAGGTGCAGGGCAGGTCCACGTCCTGGTGGACAGACAGCAAAGCAGGCACACGGAAGGCCAGCGGGTGGCAGAGCCTGGGCAGGAGGTTAGAGTGACGTCGTAAACTTAAACCAAGAAGTGCAAAGCTGCACAACATGGATGAATGTGCAAGAAGCCCCTTCCTTCTCACAGCTACGAGGCACCAGCGAGAATGGGCCCGGGCCTGCCCTGACCAACCGTGAGCCTGGGGGACGTTCCACTTCCATACCTGAGGAGTTACCTCGTCCTCTTAACGACTGCACAGCATTCACAAAATCGGGGCTCCGAAGCAGATCTCATTTGTTCCCCACTGACAGAGATCAGGGTATTTTTATTCTTTTTGCTGGTATGAGCAGTGCCTTAGTGAACACTCTTGAATCTTCTCTTCTTTCTTTTTAAAATTTTTTTGTTTTGGTGCTGGGGATTGAACCCAGGGGCACTTAACCACTGAGCCACATCACAGCCCTTTTTATTTTTTATTTGGAGACATGGTTTACCTAGGGCCTCACTGAGTTGCTGAGGCTGGCCTCAAGCTTGTGATCCTCGTGCCTCAGCCTCCCAAGCGTCTGTGATTTCAGGTGGGCACAAGACACCCAGCTGTCTTCATTTTTTGGCGACATGTGGAAGTGTAGGAGGTGTTCAGAGCTGGCGTTGCTGGAACCAAGGCACCGTCATGTGGTCTGAGGGACTGCAGGTCAGGCTGCTTTCCATCGAGATGGGGCCGGTCGCACCCCCAGCAGCAGGATGGCCTCACCCCCGCAGCTCGCAGCTCGGCTGGCAGGCCACGTGGCCTTTGCCGATGCCACAGCCGCAGTGGCAGGTCTGGTGCAGGCTTTGCTGCCCTCCCTGTGTGTGCAGGTGCCTGTGCCGTGTGCTCCTGACTTGATTTCTGTAGTGCCTCTGACAGGACTCTGCCCTCTGTCTTCAGGGGCGCGAACCCTCGTGTCCTTACTCATTTCCCATTTCCGTACTGTGCCGAGGCCCCAGTGCTGGATTCCCCGGCAGCAGTGATGTGTGGGCCAGAGACTGCTTCCCAAGGCCTGGAGTTTGACCTTCTAGCTGGGTGTCTTGTGCCCGCCAGAGGATGCCCAGGAGGAAGGCTAGGGTGGGGGAGGCCAGGACGATGTTGGGTGCCCGGCTGGCTCCCGGCTGCTCTGGTGGGGTAGAGGGCAAAGCCTGGCCCCGGGGTCGCTCTGCAGTCAGAGCTGGGAAGGCGCCCCAGCCGCCGGTACCCACCCTGCTGAGCTGCACTTCTGTCTTCCAGCTGCCGTGGGGTTTCTGGCCGTGTCCAGTGTCGTCACCATGTCCGCCCCCTTCTTCCTGGGGAAGGTCATTGACGTCATCTATGGTGACCCCACTGTGGACAGCAGCACCAGCCTGACCGACCTCTGCCTGGGGCTGACCTGCGTGTTTCTGTGTGGTGCGGCTGCCAACGCCGTCCGCGTCTACCTCATGCAGTCTTCAGGTGGGTCTCGGCGGCGAGTCTTCCAGAGGAGGCCAGGGGCCCACTGTGGCAGCCCGCTCTTCCTCTGCCAGCATCGCATGCAGGGCGGTAGATCCCAGTGTCCGCCAGAGACGTCGCTGGAGTTGCCTGGCGCCAGCGCTCTCGTCTTCCCTCCTCTTTGCCTAGTTGGCTCAGCAGTGAAGGAAACGCCACGTGGGTCTTATGGGAGGTTCAAAACAAGGCCTTTGGCTACAGGTTGATGCCTTGGCTTCCAGGACGGCACCCTGCTTTCTGCTCTGTGCTGCGTAGCAGCTGGGCGGCCACTTCCCTGTATCCCTTCCGAGAAGTCCAGCTGTTAGCAGGCAGGACAACACCCAGCGCTGACGCCAGGGCTCCACCCATTCATAAAGCACCACGTGGATAATTAACTAGTTCTCGCACTGGGAAGCTCAATACGGAAAGGATTGCTAGGAAGGAGCAAAATTAGCTTTCAGAGATCAGTGTAATCTCCGGGCGTGGTTTGCGCACACTTGTAAACCCAGCGCCTGGGGAGGCTGAGGCAGGAGACTGGCAAATTCAAGGCCAGCCTCAGCAACTTAGTGAGACTGACTCAAAATGAACAAATACAAATGACAGGGACTTAGTTCAGTGGTAAAGGGCCCTCGGGTCCAACCTTCAGTGCCAAAAAATAAATAAGAAGAAAAAGGGAGAAATTTAAGATACTAGAGCTTCCTCGTGATTGTGAGCGCCTCCTGGTTGTGGTGCTTGTATCGCTGTCTCCTCATCAGCCCACCACCCATCCTAGGAGGAGGTCAGTGAGGGGCCACGTGCAGCTATAGAGCCCTCCTGGTGACAGGCAGCACACTGAGAGCCCTCCGCTTGCTCTACAGGTCAGCGCATCGTGAACAGGCTGCGAACTTCGCTGTTCTCCTCTGTTCTGAGGCAGGAGATTGCTTTCTTTGACAAAACTCGCACAGGAGAATTGATCAACCGCCTGTCCTCGGACACTGCCCTCCTGGGGCGCTCAGTGACTGAGAACCTTTCAGACGGGCTCAGGGCTGGAGCCCAGGCCTCGGTTGGCATTGGCATGATGGTATGTGGGCTCCTCCTGGGGACCTGCTGGCTGGCCAGGCCTCTCCAGCACGAGGGGTGGAGGCTGCAGAGGTGGGGATGCCTCTCCTGCCGGGCTCCCTGCATCTCTCCAGAAGCATCTACAGAACAACCTCTCTGATGTTGCTGGGGTTTCTGAGGACGCAGGAGCCCTGGCAGCCCGGCAGTTGGAGGCAGGGGAGCCGAGGCTGGTCCCATGTCACGTGAGCAGCTGAGCTCCTGTGAGGGGCCCCTGCACCCCGGACTTCCTGTCCTTGGTGGCTGGCTCGGCAGGTCTAGTCGCCTCACCTCACTCCCGGGCAGTCTCAGGGCTCAGACAGCGCTGCTGGCCTGAGGGCCGTGGGGCAAGCCGCGTCCGTGACCCTAGTGTCCTGACCACACTCAGGAAAGCAGAAGGACACAGGGCTGAGTGTGACAGGGTTTTGTTTGACCCCGTGTGAATAACCGATCATTTTTCAATGTGTAATTCACATCACAATCACTAGTGAGGACCTTTATTTTACTTTTGTGTGTTTTACACTTAAGGAACATCTCAATATGGATGCGAAATTTCCTTGGCAAAGCCTGATCCAGCCTTAGATTTCCTAAAATTTGCAACCGAAACAGTAGTTTGACGTGCCAGTGTTTGCAGGCGTACCTGAAAGCTTGCCAGTAACTGGAGTATTAATCTTTAAATTAATTAACCCTCAGTGAAATCAGCAGTTCGGTTTCCCTGTGACACCTGTCACAGTTCACGTGCCCAGTGCCACCTGAGCCTCTCGTTTTAGTGGTGGTTTTTGAATGAGGGCTGAGGGCCACACCCTGTCACGCCTTCTCACAAGAGTTTCGGTCTTGTTTTGTATCCTGCGTAGCATCAGGGAGTGGACGGACCTGTTCCTAACGTCCACCTTCTAGATCTGACTTAAAGGATGGAAACCAGCTTTGAAATGTGGTGGTTTTACAGTTGAAGGAGAAACAGCCCTCGGGACATACCCCTTCCCACACTCAAGAGCCTCGGTAGTCCTGGGGCTTGGGAGAGGGCAGCCGGGGAACCCGAACCATGAGGGTGTACAGGAGGCCTGCGTGAAGGACCTGCCTCTGTCCCTGTCCCTGGGTGCCACAGCTGAGCTCCACAGGCTGAGCGAGCAGATAGATGTGTGTTTCTCATGGTCTGGAAGCAGCGATTCCAGGGTCAGCCTGAGGCTTCTTCCCGTGGCCTGTTGGTGGCCAGCATCTTGCTGTGTGCTCACAGGAGGGAGCTGCTCCTCCCAGCAAGCATGATGCTCTGGCCCAGGCGCCGCCCCCACCTCTTCAGGCCTTAGTTACTTCCTCAAGCCTCGTCCCCACCCCAGCCCCTGGGGGTCAGGCCTGCCACACAGGAGTCTGGGGTGGACACAAACTTCCAGCCACAGAAGGCCTATGCAGGGCACTGTCAGGGTCTGTCCTTGGCTCTGGGGGAGCAGGGAGCTTTGTTCCCCTGCCCAGAGCCAGGGCCCACCCCATGGGTGTGGGTATTGACCAGGCCACCCTGCCGTTTCCTCCCTGAGTGGAGATGTGTGCTCTGCCTTGGAAAGCACCCTTTCTGGTGCTGGGACCCTGAGTAAGCATCAGAAGGACATTTATTAAGCCCAGATGCAGAGCAAGGCAGGAGAGTGGTGCTGGCTCACCCCAGTCCCAGGGAATCCCCATGGCCTGTACCTCCCCAGCTGGAGGACACCATTGGATGTGAGCTGCTCCCTGGGTGGGGCCCCCAGGACTGTGAGTGTGCTCGCTCCTCCTCAAGGCCTGTGGTGAGGAGGCCTCCCAAGACCAGCGGCCTCTGCCGTGCGCCCTCCTCGTCCAGCTCCCACCTGTCGGCCAGGCCTCTACCTAGTGCTGGCTGTGTGGGCGCTCAGGAGTTCCCGGGTGGATCCGTCCATTACTTCCCAGTGCTTCCTGGGGCAGTTAGAGACCTGCTTTCTGTGCAGATGGGACCTGGAGGTTCTGCTGTGTGTTGAGCAGACACTAGTGCCCCTCGACAGGTCACTGGATTGCAGAATTCACAGGGAACCTCCGCCACGGGCAGCAGGTGGTGGTTCTCCTGCTGGACGCGCGTCCTGTTGCCCACTGCTGGACTGAGGAGGAGCTTTCCTGTCTCTCCATCGGCTCTGTGGCACATTACTTCTGGGTAGCATTCATGGGGTTTTATGAAGATTAAAGAGGTCTGAAGAGCTGTCCCCAGACAGGTGGCCTGGCCTGGGGACGGCACTGTCAAGCCGCTTCCCCTGACACAGGAGGGGAGAGAACTGCAGCTCCACCTAATGAGCACCCCGCTTTCCCCACAGTTTTTTGTCTCGCCTGCCCTGGCCACCTTTGTCCTGAGTGTGGTGCCTCCGATGTCCATTCTTGCAGTGGCTTATGGGCGATACCTGAGGAAGCTGTCCAAAGCCACGCAGGATGCTCTGGCACAAGCCACACAGGTAACAGCCTCCTCGTACTGTGGTGTCCAGGGGCACGGGCTCAGAGCAAGGACCAGAGGGCAGAGCTGTCCTCACGTCAGACCCCAGCCCAGACACAGCCCCTGCGGTCATTGCAGCACGTCAGAGTGCGTCCGGCCTGACCTGACACTGTCCCAGCCTCATGTCTTGCCATTGCTGTCTCTGGCAGGACCAAAAAGCTGATCATGTTCTGGAAACAGTTTCCAGAAATAGGTGATACTGTGCCCTTCTTTAAGTCAGTAAGCAAGCGCTGGAGCGCCACACAAAGCTGGGTTAGTGAAGACAACACTGACTTGATACCCCTGTTATAAACCGTGCCTGCTCATCACTGGAAAAACGTAGAATGTGAGAGAAGACACAGGCACGATGACCCTGCTTCAGCATCAGTGCCTCCCTCTCGAAGCCTGTCCTCTGACCGGCATAGGCCTGTCTGTCTGCCGCCTGCCTGTTCTGTCAATCATCTGGCGCTGCCCGATGTGCTTTTCAGCAGGGGGGTGGCTTGTGTACTTGGCCCTCTAGCCTTCCCTGCCCAGCTGGGTCTCACGAGTGGCTTTCTGTTGATAGTGTTTTAAATAAGAATCACATTTTGCTTCTGCTTCCGGACTCAAGCGTCCCCTTCTCCCTGTCATGTGCCTGTGTCCCTGCAGCTAGCCGAGGAGCGCATCGGAAACATCAGAACCGTGCGAGCCTTCGGCAAAGAGATGGCCGAGGTGGAGAAGTACTCCCGCAGCGTGGACCACCTCATGCAGTTGGTGAGGAGGGAGGCCTTCGCTCGGGCTGGCTTCTTTGGAGCGGTAAGTGGATCCTTCTGGAAGGAGAGGGAAGGCAGGTGCTAGGATTGGGAGAGAGATTTATTCTGTGGCTCTTGACACCATAAAGAATACTTAGTCATTATCAGGAAAACAGGTAAAAACCGTGAGAAGGTGGTCTGGGCAGGTCCAGCTGGTTCTCAGGCTGAGCCACACCTGGGCACCCCTGGGCCTGTGGCTCCCCCTCTCTAGACCTCCACCTGGGCTCCACCTGGGCTGGCAGCAGTCTGTGTTTGAACAGGCCTCCAGGCCATTGTGATGCGGATGAATTTGAGACCTACTAAAGATTAACCCAGATAACCTCAGAGCCTTTCAAACAGGAAGTGTAAGAACTCAGCAGCTGAGAACCCAAATAGGACACATTTCAGTGACATGTCCAAACTGGAAAGAACTTTAGAGGTGATGTGGTGATTGCCACAGTTAACATGGAAACAGTGGCCCAGAGAAGGCCGCCCCTACCAGAGACCCCACACCACATGACAGTCAAGCAGGGGACCCCGGGCCAGCGCAGTGCAGAGGTGCAGATACGTAGGTGAGGGAGGGGTCCTAAGTCTTCCTTCGCAACCTGAGCAGTGAGCAGAGCAGGAGCCTGGTGGGGTCTCAGCACCTAGGTTTTCCTGGCGTTGAGATCATGGCAACACTGTTTCAATGTTTTGGAACATTGTTTTCTTTGAAATCCAGATGAAATTTAAAGTCTGAAGAAGGAAATCAGAGGCCTGGTCCCTGCCTTTGGCGTCCAGAGAGGCCCTTGGCTGTCTCTGACTCGGAGTTTTCTCCTTCCGCAGACTGGGCTGTCTGGGAACCTGATCGTGCTGTCCGTCCTGTACAAGGGAGGGCTGCTGATGGGTGCCGCCCACATGACGGTGGGCGAGCTCTCCTCCTTCCTCATGTACGCCTTCTGGGTTGGACTGAGCATTGGAGGTACATCGCTTAAGGGATCTGGGGACTTACGGATTAACAAGGCAGGCTTTCATCTGAACAAACATTCCCTACAATGTTGTCCCAATTGGGCTTGAAAAGAAAATGCAGTTATGAGAGCAGCCAGTGGATCCTCTGGGACACTCGGGGTCTGGTGGGCCTCCTGCAGCTCAGCGTTGCTGGGAGCTGTGTATCCCTGCTGTTAAAACAAGTGCTGCTGCTCACAGATGCAGGGAGGCCGGGTGGCACTGAACATCTGTGGACACAGAAACCACAGTCCTGAGGTAGCGACAGTTTTACGACTGGAAAACCATTGGGGAATAAAGCTCATTTTGGGCAAAGCCAACCATACTCAAAAGGAACAATTAAAATACCAACACACGCCTGTAACCCTAGTGGCTCAGGAGGCTGAAGCAGGTGGATCACAAGTTCAAAGCCAGCCTGAGCAACTTAGCAAAACTCTGTCTCTAAACAAAATCAATAAATAAAAAGGGCTGGGGACCTGGCTCGGTGGTTAAGCACCCTTGGGTTCAATCTCTGTTATAAAAACAAACAAAATATGTGTGTGTGTGTGTGTGTGTGTGTGTGCTATATATATATACATATCTTGACATGTTATCAAGTGTGGGAAACAGACTTTCTTTCTTTTACTAAGAATCTCTCAGAGCTGGATGCCTGCTGTCCCACCTGCTTGTGAGGAGGAGGCAGAAGGATCATTGGAGCCCAGTGGCTTGAGGCCAGCCTGGGCAGCATTAGGGAGACCTCATCTCAAAAACAAAAAGGAAGAAAAGGGAGAGAGGGTCTCTCAGGATTTAGCTTTTGCCATCCATTTCTGGGAGGGGAAGGAGGGGGCTGGTCAAAGCTGTGTGAAGTCTGGAGTTTCTTTCCTGTACCTTGCATGAGATCCTGGCCAGCCTGGCAGATGGCTGAGGGCCTTGTTTTCCTGGTGAGTGGTTGAGGTCTGGTTAAGGGACACGGGAACCTTAGCATCGGCATCGGTGCACCTGGTGTCTGGCTTGCAGGTTTGTCTCCTCAGTCCTGCTCCACCACTGAGCTGCACCCAGCCCTTTTTATTTCATTTTGAGACAGGGTCTCACTAAGTTGCCCAGGTTGGCCTTGAACTTGTGATCCTCCTGCTTCAGCCTCCTGAGCAGCTAGGATTACAGGTGCGGGCACTGTGCCCAGCTGTGGTTGAGTTTTAAGAGTGCTTTGTGTACAGAGGCTCCTTGACTGAGGGTGGGCTGTGTCCCTATATCCCACCAAAACTGGAAAATGCCCTAAGGTGGCAGTGCCTTGCCTCAGCGCTGCGGGCAGTGTGGGGGCCCGGGAATGGTGAGGACGGCTTCACCTCCTGCCTTGGAAGTGGCAGACTTCACCTTGAAGAGCACCCTCAACAGGGCTCCCATGGGAAGGGAGCAGGATGACCTTCCTGGCCACGCTGATGGAGGTTTCTCTTCTGCAGGTCTGAGTTCTTTCTACTCGGAGCTGATGAAGGGCCTGGGTGCCGGCGGCCGGCTCTGGGAGCTCCTGGAGAGGCAGCCCCAGATGCCTGTTGACGGTGGGTGCCAAATGGGCTTGTTGTCTGCTGGGGTTGAGCAAGTCTGGCTTCAGTTGTCCAGCACACCATAAGGACACGGTCCCTGTGCACAGCAGGAAAGGGTCAGGCTTCCGACCCCAGCCAGTTAGCTCACCAGGCAGACCTGTGAGGGGCTGGGCGGGAGGAAGGGGCCAGACCTAACATTTAAAAATTGCGTTTTTTGGCACTTGGGGTGGGGTGAGGGACCTGGTGCTGAGCGCCTGGAGCTCCTCCCTCCTCGTGGGCAGCTTCCTGTGGCCCTAGACCTGGGCCACCTCGCAGACTCAGCAGACTCCGCAGACGTGGCAGAGGAGGCTGTGGGTGGCAACCATTCTCCACCCTGGTGGGCTTCTAGGCAGTGTGGGGTGGGCAGGTCCAGCGAGACGGGTGCTCTTCAGTGTGATGGCCCTGGACGCATGCCCCTCGAGAGGCTGAGCCCTGTCTCCCACGCCAGGGCAAGCAGCACAGGCAGATCTGACCTCCGACCTCCCGTTGTGCAACACTCCCGTCTTTGTGGAGGGCTTATTCCTGGTGCAGATGATGCTCTGCCCCAGGAGCAGGGGGGCTGAGAGAGGCCCATGGGTTCAACTCACACTGGATCTCAGCTCACACTGCCAGCCCAGGCAGGCTGTCCTCTGTGGCCCTGTGACCTCAGAAAAGTTGGACTGTCAGACTGTGAGGTCAAACAAGCTGTATACACAGACTGCCAGTCTGCAGCGGGAGCAGGTGGACTCGGGCTGGCCTTGGGGGCAGTCCGGTACCTTCATTCCCTGGGAAGCCCTCCAGGTGGCTGCAGGGGACCCCTCCTCTGTCCATCTTCAGACAAGTTTGGTTTTGCCTTATGTACCTGGGTCCCTCCTGTGTTTCAGAAGGGGTCACTTTACGTGAGAAGAGCTTCCAGGGGGCCTTGCAGTTTAGGAACGTGCACTTTGCCTATCCGGCTCGTCCAGAGGTGCCCATATTTCAGGATTTCAGCCTTTCTATCCCGGCGGGATCTGTCACAGCTCTGGTTGGCCCAAGTGGTTCTGGCAAATCGACGGTGGTCTCGCTCCTACTGCGACTGTATGACCCCCTTTCTGGTAAGTGGACGGCCACCTGTGGGCAAAGGTGCCCTCCTGATCATGTAGAGCCCCTGGCGCTCCACAGAGGCTCCTTCCAGGCAAGAGCGCCCCAGGCGGGAGGCAGTCTCGGTTTTCCAGGTTTTGTGTTCCACCTCTTCAAGCCCAGAGCTCCACGCCCTCAGGCTTGCTGGCTGCAGAGGAGGCCCCAACGTGCTGCGCACAGGAGCTCTGGGAGCCCCAGAGATCTCGGGATGCTCCTGCCTGTGGGTGGTGCGTGGTGACAGGGAAACACTTGGTCTGGCCATCAGCGATTCACACCCACGTGCCATCCCTGTTGAACTGTTTTGAACTAGGAGGGATTTTCTTAATAGATTTTTTTTTTTTTTTTTTTTTTTTGGTACCAGGGATTGAACTCAGGGCACTTACCACTGAACCACATCCCCAGCCCTTTTTTGTATTTTTATTTAGAGACAGGGTCTCGCTGAGTTACTTAGGGCCTCACTAAACTGTGAAGCTGACTTTGAACTTGCAATCCTGTGTTGGCCTTCTGAGCTGCTGGGATTACAGGCATGCACCACCGTGCCAGGCTGTCATTCTAGTTTTAATTTTACTTTTAACTAAATTACAACATCTTTAAGAGCAAAAGCACAATTTCGCTTTTTTTTTGGTACTGATGATTGAATTCAGGTGCACTCGACCACTGAGCCACATCCCCAGCCCTATTTTGTGTTGTGTTTTTTTTTTTTTTAGTTGTAAATAAATACCTTTATTTATTCATTTTTTTAATGTGGTACTGAAAATTGAACCCAGTGCCTTACATGTGCGAGGCAAGTGCTCTGCCACTGAGCCACATCTCCAGCCCTATTTTGTTTTATGTAGAGACAGGGTCTCACTGAGTTGCTTAGTGCCTCGCCGTTGCTGAGGCTGGCTTTGAACTTGTGATTCTCCTGTCTCAGCCTCCCAGAGTGCTGGGGTTACTGCCATGCAACACCGTGCCCAGCTATGATTTCACTTTTTTACATCTTGCCCAGAGTACATAATCAGTGTGTATCTCTTTGGATTTGGATTGAAAAAACGTTTGTCAGCAAGCAAAGGACTGCCGGTGAGCCGGTCACAACTGCATGAAGAGTTTCTCATCTGGTGCTTTTGTTTAAGCCTCATGCAGCCGGTAGGTGCTGGATGCACACTCAGCTTGCAGATCCTGATCCAAGAAAGCACCACCTGCGCTGGAGTGGGGGTCACACTGCCAACAGAGTCTCTGCCAGGATTCACTCTTGACTTGCTATGAAGTCCTGAGTTTGAACAATCCTGGCCAGGTAGATGCAAATCAAATCAAAATAAGTTGAGTCTGGTTTCTTGCCAGAGGCGCTGGCTGGAGGTTGAGGGAACTGCACTGGAGCCTCTGCCCTCGTCCTGCATGAGCACAGCACCCTGGGCTTCCAGCTGGCCCACAGCTCCACAGCTCCACCGCGGAGGGACTGCACTGGTGTTAGCACTCAGTCCTGGGTGCCCTCAGCGCGCACAAGGACTTCTGCTAGGGAGGGCTGTGAAGTTGGCCTCTGATCATTTAAGGCTGCTTTGTGGCAGATAACAGATTCCCCTCAGCTAGGTTCCTGCAGAGGTGATATTTTAATGAGTAATAAAAGCTCAGAACTCACTGGCAGGGGCTGAGGACACAGCTCAGTTGGTAGAGTTCTTGCCTCACATGCACAAGGCCCCGGGTTCAATCCCCAGCACCACCAAAAAGAAAAAGGAATCACTGGCAGGGCTGACAAAGCAGATTCCAGGTTGAATTTCCAGGGCACTCGAGATCTTTGCCTCAGAAGCAGGTGAAGCTTGAGGCCACTGCCGGTGCTGGCACACCAGGGGGCTGTGGAATCTGGCACCACCACCACCAGCACTGTGCCCTGGGCCAGCTGTGGGCCAGCAGTGGACAAGCTCATCCTCTCCCCTGCAGCTCTCTTTGGAGGGAGTCCTGGACTCCAAAAGGCCCCTCTTAACTCTGAAATTCTCATGCTGCTTGCGCCCTACCTGGGGACTGTCATTGAGCTTCGCAGACGTGCACCTGCAACCCTCCCACCGGGCGCCGTCTGTGTCCTGTTACCGGTTGGCTGCCGGGTGCTCAGAGACTTTGTTCTTCCCCACAAGGAGCTGTTCTTCTCGATGGCCACGACATCCGCCAGCTAAACCCAGCCTGGCTGAGATCCAAGATCGGGACGGTCAGTCAGGTGAGACGAGGCTTCTGTCCATCCCGCGCTTTTTGAAGCTGCTCCTGTCCCTTGCTTTTTCTGGAACACACCTCTCAAGACAGGACACAAGTGTCCAGGTGTGCTGGGCTCGGCCCATGGCAGGTCGCTGCCACCTCCGAGCATTAGCCAGTTGAAGCAGCGGGTTCTTCCAGGACGGGGCTGGTCCTTCTCTGAAATGCACGTGGTCTAGAGGATGCGGGGAAGCTGCGGATGCTTTTGGGGGCTCGTCCCCAAGCCCCACGATATTGCCAACCAGTCTCCTGCTCTGTGTGGCCGGTTTCCGGGATAAGCAAGCAAAGGCCCTCGCGAGAGGTTCAGGATTCAGAGCTCTGGGTTGGGGCGGGTGGCGCAGTGATGGGTGCTGTCAGGGTGTCAGCCGAGCACTGGAGAAAGCCTCAGGAGCCTCTCTAGGACCCCTCCACGCACTGCCAGCATGTGCTCCTGCCTGGGAGGAGGAGGACCCCTTCTGCCCTCAGTGGGAGGCAGCTGGGAGGTGATAGCCCGGGGTCCTCAGTCCTGAGGGCAGGGCTCGGGTGCAGTGGGCTGCCCCTGCAGGCTCTTGCCGGGGCCTCATCTGCAGCGTGGTGAGGCCTGCGGGTGCTCAGGTCAGGCCCACTCGGGGTAAGACAGGAGCCTGCAGAGTGCCAGGGAGCCCCAGCAGGAGGAGGATGGACAGCGAGAGCGAGCCCGTCCTCCGTGCCGAGAGCCCGCCTTGCGTCTGGGTGCTGTGCAGAGTCCACCGCACTTCGGTGCCCTCAGCGTCGGCCTTGAAATCTGACAAACGCGCTTTGTCCCCGTCTGCAGGAGCCGGTTTTGTTTTCTTGCTCTATTGCCGAGAACATTGCGTACGGCGCCGACTGCCCTTCCTCTGTGACGGCCGAGCAGGTGGAGAGGGCCGCGGAGGCCGCCAACGCGGCCGCCTTCATCCGGAACTTCCCCCAAGCCTTCCACACGGTGGTGGGGGAGAAGGGCATGCTGCTGTCAGGTGGGCTGCTGGCTGCTGCTTGCCGCTTCCCCACGTGTGCGGGCCTCCAGGAGCACCCGGCTCCCTGGCCTCGACTGCGCCCGTCACAGGCCAGGTCCTGTCCCAGAGCAGGCCTCCGACCTCTGGGGACGGCTTTGTGGGCTTCCTCTCCTAGTGCCCAGAGCTGTCCCAACAACCGCTGGCCCGTACTCAGCCCCTCAAGGTTTCTTCTCATCTGAGAAAAGATATTTTGTGACCGCAAACTCAGAGCATTGGAGAGCGAGGCAGCCGTGAGGGGCAGGTGATCTGCCCGCGGAGGCAGAGGGGCGTCCCCAGCAGAGCTGGCCCGGGAAGCAGTCTTACTCCCCAGCTTGTGCCCTGTGGACGAGACTGGGAGCCAAGGAACTCTCCGTGAAGGACCACAGAGTAAATGAGTCAGGTTTCATGGGCTGCACATCATCTCTGTTACATGTTTTCTGCTTTTGTGTTTTGAACAACCCTTTTAAAATGGGAAAAGCACTCAACCTGAGGGCTGTTCAAAAACCGGCCCTGGTGCAGACCTGGCCTGCAGGCCTTGCCTAAGGGCCCCACAACCTCTAGCAGAGCTAGCCCATCCCTGAGGGCCCAGACCTGTCCAGCAGCCTGAGGCACATTGGCACCACATTCCAGGAGGGAAAGAGGACTTATTTTATGTTGCTTTAGAATGCAGAAGTAGAGCCAGTGAAGACAAGCGAAAGGTCAATACATTTTTGGTTAAACAGATTTTTTTTTTCATTAAAAATATTAAAGCACATCTCCTTCAGAGGTGCCGAGCTCCCCGCTGGGAGCACCCATGCCTCCTGGGCATGCAGCCTCAAGCTGGACCAGGGCCGTTGTCCCGTCCACCTCCAAATATCTCTGTGGGCCACAGAGAAATAAAAACAAAAATTGAGTGTAACTTACATCATTGCTATAACCAAAGGCAGAGGGTGAGCCAATGTTTTGCATGGGTTTTGGTCATTCCAGGGTAGAATCACACCTTGCTTCATGACAGTGACCAGCTACCATCTCTAAAACCTGCTCTCGGCTGGTTTAAACCAGTTTAAGCTGCATATGGAGGAATGGGGGGGTTTGAAGCTCCACCCACGCATGGGTCCCCTGCTCCTTGCCCTGGTGGACCAGCTTCTGCATGGCTTGCCTTCCAGCAGGATTCTAAGCTCCGCTTTATAGTACAGTAAGCCCTGGCTCCAGCCCGCCTGTATCCTGGGAGGACGGGGACACCCAGCAGTTAGTTCCTGTGCACTGGCCACACCCAAGACGCCTCTAAGCATAGGTAGCCCATGGCTGGCTGCTCCAGGGACTGGCCCTGAACAAGGGAGGGCCATCCTGGTGTCCTCGTCTTTGTGTGCTGGCTTTCATGAGGGGCTTTGGCTACAGGTGGTGAACCTCTGGGTGAGGTGGTGTGCTGTCTGCAGTCAGCCAGAAAGGAGTGCTCTTATCACCAAAAGCCAGTACCCACCGGGGAGGAGAGAGTCCTGGGGCTGTCTGAGCACAGGAGGGGCAGGAGGTGGAAGGGCAGGGGGTCGCCACAGACTTCAGCCAGCCCCCTGCCTGCTCCATCCACGTGTCCCCTGTGAGTGGAGTTCAGCTTCCAGGGGGGACGAGGGAGGCTTCCCCAGCATGTAGCCTCGAGCTTTGCACACTCCAGGCCGTGTGTGCCAGGGCAGGGAGGTCAAGAGGAGAGCATGCATGGGGGGGCAATGTCAGCTGGGGCAGTGGGCGCAGGTGCCCTTTAGCCTGGACACTTCCAGTGCTGTCCGGAAGCCTCGCACATCTGAGCTCTTAACCCCCTAGGGAGGAGTGTGTGGCTGGAAGAGCCCTCCGCATGGTACTGATCAGGCCTGGGCCTGCCACCTGCTGACCCTGAGGCCTGGTCCTCAGTCTTTCCTCTGTAAAGTGGGAGTAACGTGGGGTCTAACTCGTAGGGTATTGCATTTAGAAGATGTCGGGTGGGTAGGGGCGTCCTCAGTGACAGCTGTGATAAAAGTTGCTGCTGTTGATCCCGAGATTGATGGGAAGAGAAGCTATTGTAAGAACAGGTCCCCGTTCTCCCTCTATCCCAGCTGTGGTCAGCTGGAGAAGGCACCTCCACACACCATGTGCCTCGTCAGGAAAGCCTCGTCCTGGAGTTTTTGTTAAGGCTTTTTTTGTGTGTGTTTTGTCAGGTGGACAGAAACAGCGGATTGCAATTGCCCGGGCCCTGCTTAAGGTAAGCTTGAAGACCTCGGTTGGGTTTGGTACTGTTTTTACTTGGACACCTTGCGGTTTGTAATTTTCCATTTTTATTCCTTATTTTTGTGTTTGTGGGGAGGTGGGTAAGCGGTCGATTGTTCTTGTGGAAGGTAAGCAGGGCCCCAGGGCCGTGTCCTAGTTCAACACGGGCTTCTCGGGTGCTGGGGGCACTTGTGGTTGCAGGCTGTCAGGGAGAGCACAGCCGCACATCACGTCCTCAAGACGCGTCTGCACACGGTGACCCCGACTCAGAGCACTCAGCACACGCGGGGTCTGTGTACCCACTGCTGGTCGAGCAGTGCAGAGCGAGGTCCAGGTGACAAGGCGGTGCCCCTGGAGGACTGCCCCCGCCACAGGCCCCCCTCAGCGTCACTGAAGCACGACCTCCATGCCATGAAATTCACCCATCTTGGCTGTACCTCTCAGGGGCTTTTAGTAAATTTAATTTGTTGAACTCATAACCCAACTCCAGACGTTTCTGTCACCGGGAAGTCCCTCCTGTATGGCTGCAGTCTTCCCTGCCCCACCCTCAGCCCCTGGTCACCCGAATCTACTTTCACGCATCTGGATTTGTTCTTGTGGACACTCAGGAGAATGGAATCTGGCCGCTCGCGTCTGGTGGCTCCGAGGTCCCTCTGAGCACGGCTTGTTCAGAGCCCGTCCTCTTCTGTCCCTATCCGATTTGGGCTCCTTTTCTGCTTGAGGCTAGAGTGAGTTGTGTGTGAGCAGGTGGCACCATCTTCTCACGTCCTGTGGACAGATTCTTGGCAAGGCTAAACCGCCGCGTGCTGTGCCTCGGCCTGCTCACGTGCCCACCTGTGCTGGGCTGGTGATCCTAAGCCAGCTGCTGGCAGGACTGGAGAGCATAGAACACCCCCTGCTCACGTCGGCTTCCCACCTCACACTGTTTCTGGGTTGGCCAGCAGGATAAAACTGGTATAGGCAGTCTAGTCTGCTGACCACCGTGGTCCTGGCTTGAGCTTGTCTCCAGCTCCCCTGTCACCTACTGATCCCAGATGCTTGAGTCTGCTGTCACCTGCTGACCCCAGACACTTGAGTCTGTACTTCTTTTATTATTATTATTAATATATATTTTTAGGGGGCTGGGGTTATGGCTCAGCGGTTGAGCGCTTGCCTCGCATACGTGAGGCACTGGGTTCGATCCTCAGCACCACATAAAAATAAATAAAGATATTGTGTTAATCTACAGCTAAACAAAATATTTAAAAAAATATATATATATATATTTTTAGTTGTGGATGAACCTTTATTTTTATTTATTTATTTTTATGTGGTGCTGAGAATCGAACCCAGTGTGCCACACGTGGTAGGCAAGTGCTCTACTGCTGAGCCCCAGCCCCAGCCCCAGCCCTGTGTCTTCTTTTTTGAAAATGGCTCTGTGGAAAACGGCCCCAGGCCGCCCGGTACACCCACTTCTACCCGACTCAGCGGATTCTAGAGTAGTGCTTCTGTCACCGTGATCAATGGTGTCCCCTCCCCTCTCCCTCTGCTGACCTAGCTGGCCACTGATCTGTCCTGTCCTCCGTGCTTCTGTCCTGAACATTGCCTGAGGTGGACCCACACAGTGTGGTCCGTCCCCAAGAGTGATGTTCCCAGGTCCATCCACTCCAGGGCACGTGGGACATGGTTCTGTCTTGTTACTGAGATCTTGTGTTTTCTACTAAAACCATTTTTCTTTTCTTTTAAATATTTTTCCATCAGAATCCCAAAATTCTTCTCCTAGATGAAGCAACCAGGTGAGGATGTGCGTGTGGGGGGTTGTGCTTGGCATGTGGCTGTTGCTCAAGACTGTCCCACCGTATGAGGGGACCCTGTGTGGTGAAGTGAAGCAGTCTGGGCTAGTAATGGCAGTCGAGAGCCGGGGGCAGTGGGCACGGGTGGATGCCCAGCTCTGCCTGATAGCTTGGGTTGGTCCCTGATCCTGCAGTTGGTACCCGGGCAGGGCCCTCTGCTTGGATGCCAGTGTGGTTCTAGAGGTGGGGGTCCTGCCTGGCTCCTTGCTGTTCATCATCCCAGCAGAGAAGTTTGGGTCAGAACAGAAGTTCACTGTCAGGAAGGCCCGAGTGTGGCCCCGGGCTGTGTGTGGCCGTGGCACTAATGTCTCTGCTTGCTCCCGTGGCCCTGCGCCAGTGCACTGGATGCCGAGAATGAGCACCTGGTGCAGGAGGCTCTGGACCGACTGATGGAGGGGAGGACGGTGCTAGTCATCGCCCACCGCCTGTCCACCATCAAGAATGCCGACGTCGTGGCTGTTCTTGACCACGGAAAAATCGCCGAACACGGGAAGCACGAAGAGCTGCTTTCAAGGCCAGACGGGATGTACAGAAGACTAATGAACAAACAGCGCTCCCTCAGCGTGGACGAGCAGCTCCCGGCGTCCTGAGCCCCACGGGCTTCATGCAAGACGGCACTGCGGCAAACACGCAGACTGATGAACTCTGCGAATCACACTTCAAGATACTTGAAATACGTCTATTTTTCCAAAGTATGTAAAATATTGTTTTGAAATGTCCCTGTTCTCAAGACCTTTCTCTTCAGAGTTTCAGCAGTGAGACTTTCTAAGTGTGCCCCACCGGGCCTTCTCCTGGCTCTGGGCTTCCCTGCACGGCGGAGGATTCTAGCCAGGCTCGCCTGCACCTCGTGTTCTCTGCCTGCCCTGGTAGATTCAAGCTGTTGGCAAAGACAGTTCTTGGAATGGAATTATAAATAAGGAGCAAGGACTGTGGACCAGCTTAGCACACTGACCCAGGTCTCCTCTCACTGGGCAGGAAAAGCAAAACTCAGCCTTTACTGTGCCTGGAACGAAAGCAAAGCTGCCTGGCAGATGGCAACAGTGAGCCTCAGGTAGAGGAAGGGGATGTCACGCTGCCTGTGCCCGCGAGCTCCTGCACGCGTGATCCTGGGGTGTGACGTCCGGACATGTGCGGTCTCCAGCATCTTGGCACCTGGAAGCCTGACTGGTTTTAACAGGGAAGGACGTTGTTCCTTGAATGGGAAAGCTTCACGTTTTCCTCACGTCTGTTTCTGTGAGTACTCACGGAGCAAGGCACACTGCCGGACGTCACCAAGGCAGAGGATGAAGATGAACTTCACATTTCAGTTATATGAGGCATGCATTTGAAAATCATCTGTCAAAAGCTTATAATTCCCAAACTAAAATTTATAGTTTTTATACTTTTGAAATTTCATGAATACAGCTAAAATCTGAATAACATGACTGTCATTTTGAGCCGTAAGAAGTTTGAACAAAGTTTGAAAGCCCTCCTGTTCCACAGAGCCCAGAACCTTCTGTCATGGCACTGTCCTGGGGAGGACACCATTGGCCCTGTTCCTGAATTTATGAGCACAGTTTTATCCACCTGAACATCTCAGTTCCTAAAACAAAGTGACAGCCACTGAGTTTGCCACGTGCCGATTCGTGCTGGTAACTTGCCTTTTCTACATCAGTGACGCCAGATTGGAGGCTCCCTGTGCCCACGGCCTCGGTCTCAGTCCTCCTGGAAGGAGCAGCCCCTTGTTTCAGCAGAGGCATGGAGAGTTGTGTTTCTTTCAACAAAAGAGAATTTGATAATGAATAAAATGGAGTCAATGGATGAGTGAATGCAGTGTTCTCTGAATTAATAAACAGTGTATCTGTGGTGATCATTTCAACAAGCATTGTGTGTCTTCTCTACAGTTTGCTATTTCAGTGCTGTTCTCAGAAGGCAGACAAGACACAAGTCAGGTGTGGGGGAATCTCTTTGTTCTGCACAGGTATTCGCAACATTGAGTTTGATGATTATTTTTGCTTTCTAATATAAAATGTTCGATTTTTTACTTTTTTTTTGTATTGGGGATTGAACCCAGGGGTTAACTACCACTGAGCCACATACCCAGACCTTTTCATTTTTTATTTTGATAGGATCTTGCTAAGTTCCTGAGGCTGGCTTCAAACTTGCCATCTCCCTGTGTACACAGGTGCACTGCTGCACCATGCGTGTTCATGTCTAAGTGACATTTTTATCATATATTAAAATATGTGGTGAACTTTATCAGTGTCTACCACTTGTACATTAGGTTTCTTACTGGAATTTGCTATGGAGATTCAGGAATAAATAAAAATATAACAAATACAGAAAAAAACAAGTAATAATGAGAATTGAAAGCACATGTAATTCCATTCCTTCCTTCCTTACTGAATACCATCATCACTTCTGTGCTACTAATATTTTGTCTAGTTGTTTCAGTTCACAGAGTGTCCTGTGCCCCACCAGGACCTGTGGGCACAGTAAGGATGGGTCAGTAGCTCTGCCCTCAAGGGCCTCCAGCCTAGCAGGGCATGGAGGGCAATGATAGCAAGAGAACAGCCATCCGTCACACACAGGCACGACTAGCCCCATGCCTTGGTACTGTGTTTTCCCCCAGGGTGTTTGCGTAGCACCAGGGTTAATGCTCTGGCAGTCCTGCAGGTGAGATGGACACCTATTGTGCCACTTTCCAGGTTGGGAGATGAGCATGCGATCTGCACTTCTGGAAGGACTTCTGCACTGAAATTCAGCCTTTCGGTGTCACTGCAATCAGTGAGGGTCAGATGAATGCCTGCAAATGTCTGGGTGTGGACGATCTCCTGCCTTTCCATTCCAGCATTTCTTACCAGCCTGCTGAGAATGCGACCTGAGAGTTCTTTTGCACCTGGAGGAAACAGTTCTGGCTGCTTCCTTGCTGCCGACTGCAGTGACCAGTGCCACATAAATCAATGTTTGGTCTTAACTGCAAGGGCACAGAGGGGAGGCAAATCTGCACTGGAGCTGAGGCTGGACCCTCATACAGGGTTGTCTGAACCAGTGAGGCACATTTCTCTTAACAGAATAAAAGTGTAGACTACATGTGGAGGAAAAGAAGCATGTTTTTTTTTCCAATCGTAGGTTCATGGCTGAGGCCCATATAATAAAAGATGGATTTACAAGAGAAAAGCATACACATTTATTTAATGCAAACTTTCTGTGACCTGGGAGCCTCAGGAAATGACCCAAAGACATGGGAACTGGTGTGATTTTATTAGAATATTTTTTTTGGTTGTCAGTGGACCTTTATTTTATTTATTTATATGTGGTGCTGAGAATTGAACCCAGTGCCTCGCACCTGCCAGGCAAGCGTGCTACTGCTAAGGCACAACCCAGACCCATCATGCTAGGCAAAGCGGTGTGGTGCAGTGGGGACCACGGGCGCGCTTGGCAAGCCTCTCGATCTACCATCTTCCTTGTGTCCCTGTCTTCAGGGATGCAGATGATCCTTTCCTCCTCAGGTACAGGAGGGCACCTCTCACAAAAGGGTCCTATGACCTGCCTCAGGGATAAGGGCAGGTCAGAGTGACTGTCTTCTTGCTCGATGCTTTCTTTTTTCTTTTTTTTTCTTTTGGTACTAAGAATTGAACTCAAAGGTAATTAACCACTAAGCCACATCCACAGTCCTTATTTTTTGTTTTGAGACAGTCTTGCTAAGTTGATTAGGGCCTTGCTTAGTTGCTGAGGCTGGCCTTGAACTTGCAATCCGCCTGCCTCAGCCTCTCGAGTTACAGGGATTACAGGCATGGGCCACTGCGCCGGCACTTGCTGTCCTCTTAAATGGCAAGGTGCCATATTTTGGTGTGTCCTGAACCCCATCACTGCACATATTTTTATTGTGTATATTTAAGGTGTGCAGCACGTTTTGACATACACATGTGTGGTGAAATAGAGTCAAGCAAATCACCCTATCTGTCCACCTTCCATCGTTATGATCTAAGAGCACCTAAAACTTCTTAGCACATTTTCAATCTTTCCTAGTAAGACTCAGAGGAAGAGGAAATACTTTGAGACTTGAAAGCAAGCTGCAAAGCCAGAGGGAAAACTCAGGCGGGAGAAAGTAGAGCAAGGTTAGGCCAGGCGCCACACGTGCACAGATGGTTTTGGGGTAATGTCAACACCCGGGATGCTGTTGTCCTCCCAAGTGCCAATTTACTTAAGTCATTCCCTTATTCCAACAAAGATACGATGAAAGTCTACTAAATATGGTGGGTGTGCAAGAAAGTAACAAATCTCTTCTGTCAAAACACTTAAAAATAGCTACTTGAGAGGCAGCTATCAACGCGAAACCATTACGCAGAATAAAGACACCACAGTGTGTGTACGGGAGCAGAGAGGACAACGGATAAAGGGACACCCAGGCCCTGCAAAGCCACACCGGGAAGCAGCACTGAAGGAAGAGGACGCTGGGCCGAGGCAGGAGGGCGGGCAACCCCGGAAAAGAAACGTGCGGGACCGGGTTAAGGTTCCTGGGAAGGCGGGGTCCAGGCGAGGGGGCGTGGTGCACGGACCGGCAAGGCGAAGCCAGCCGGTCAGACCAAAGGAGCTCCACGAGTAGCCTGCGGGCGGCGGGCAGCCACCAGAGTCCGCCCAAGACTAGCGCAGGCCGGCCCTGGGGCATCCGCCGGCGTGTGGAAAGCCGGACCGAGTGAGACCAGCCCAGGACCGCGGCCCACGATTCGCCCTGCGGCACTAGACGCGCTCGGCCCGCTCGGACCACATCCTGCGGCTCTGCGCAACGTTTGACGTAATTTCTACGCGCCTTTCTGCCCGGCGGCTCAGTGATTATGTAATTTCGACGCGCCTTCTGGTCCCTCTCGGACCACGCCCCGAGGCTCTGCACGGCGCTTGGCGTAATTACTACGAGCCTTTCGGCCCCCTCGGAGCAGCTCGCGGCGCGGCGCTTTGACGTCATCGCCGCGCGCCTTCCCGCCCCTTGGGGGTTCGAGCTCCGGACGCGGGAGAGCCGCGCTTCTCTTCGGTTGTGTCCCGCTCGCCGCTGCGCCTGCCGTCATGTTCCCGGCCGTCCCTTCTCCGCGGACCCCGGGTCCCGGGTCCCGAAGGGGCCCGCTGGCCGGGGTCGGGCCGGGCTCCACGCCCCGTGCGACGAGCCGGAGGGGCCTGTCCCTGGGCTCGGCGGTCGGCTCCCCGGGGCTCTTCTCGCCGGCAGGCCGGCGGAGCTCGCTAAGCTCGCGGTGAGTGGCGGCGCCTGGAGGGCGGCGGCCCGCAGGTCGGGCACCGCGCGCCGGGCTGCTGCCGGAGTGTGGCCCGTGGGCCTGCCGCGCTCTTGCCGTTGTTTCAGCTCCGCTTTGATTGTCGCTTGAGTCCTCAGTTTGCACTTTTCGTTTGTCAGAAGACAAAAGTGCAACAAATTTAGTTGCAGATCTGATTGGCTTTTGTTTGCGATTCGTGAGTCCGCGCAGCCTCCGTTCTGCAGCATAGAGAGCCGGTTGGGCAGGAGCGCCGTAGTGAGTCCCGTAAGGCGGGAAGAAGGAAGCAGCGCCATAGAAAACGTTGACGGCTTATCTTCAGGTTACCCTTTCGAGCGTTGAAGCAGAGGGGACTTCTTTATAATACTCAGACTCCAATCTCGTGTTCTCAGGAAACACTCGTAGGTTTGGGGATCTGCCCTCCCTTTAAGCTTCAACATTTGGCTTCAGTGACTTCATTTCGGTCCGGTCTGGTCTTTGGGACCTGGTACAGGAGCTCAGTACAAAACGGTGGCTTTCCATCTTTTTTTAAATAAATTTATTTATTCTAATTAGGCATACATGACAACAGAATGCATTTTGATCCATTGTACACAAATGGAGCACAACTTTTCATTTTTCTGGTTGTATACAATGTAGAGTCGCACCATATGTGCGAACCTAGGGCATTGTCCATCTCATTCCACCATCTTTCCTGCCCCCATGTCCCATCCCTCCCCTCCCCTCCTCTCCTCTCCCCTTTGACCAAAGTTCCTCCATTCTTCCTATGCCCCCTCCTCCGTTATGGATCAGCATCCACTTATCAGAGAGAACCTTTGGCCTTTGGTTTTTTGGCATGAGCTTACTTAGCATGATATTCTCCAGCTCCATCCATTTACATGCAAATGCCATGATTTTATTCTCTTTTAATGCTGAGTAATATTCCATTGTGTATATATACCACAGTTTCTTTATCCATTCATCAATTGAAGGGCATCTAGGTTGCTTCCATAGTTTAGCTATTGTGAATTGAGCTGCCATAAACATCGAAGTGGCTATGTCACTGTCACTGTCGTATGCTGGTTTTTTTTTTTTTTTTTAATATTTATTGATTTTTTTAGTCGTAGGTGGACAGAATGTCTTTATTTTATTTTTATGTGGTGCTGAGGATCAAACCCAGTGTCTCACACGTGCTAGGCGAGCACGCTACCACTGCGCCATAACCCCAGCCCCAGTCGTATGCTGTTTTTAAGTCCTGAAAGTGTTTGCATGCATCCTTCCATCGTTTTTATTTAACAGTTCCCACCTTTTGGTGAAGATCTCACTTAGGTGAGAGTGGGACCAACACTAAGAGCATGGTGCTGCTTTGTTACATTCTGGTGTCCAGTTTTCCACACATCATTCATAGATTACCATGCCCCTGAGATCACCTGTTCCTTCAGGTTTTTTATCTTGCTGTCTGAAGAGAGACCATTTGACATTTGATGGATGGCTGCATGCAAACAAACAGAATGAAGTGTACCAGGAAGACTGCTTTTAGGATTGGGAAATAAGACCAGAACTGGAACATGCTTCTTACTGGGGTCCCCACAAACCAAACCAGCTTAAGTCTAATAGATCAAAGAATGAGCCAGATGAGTCAGTTTTATTTTATTTTATTTTTTAAATATTTTTTTAGTTGAAGATAGACACTATCTTTATTTTTATGTGGTGCTGAAGATCGAACCCAGTGCCTCATGCATGTGAGGCAAGCGCTGTACCACTGAGCTACAATCCCAGCCCCAGATGAGTCCATTTTAACTAAGTAGCTTGCTCAATTCTTTTTCTTTCTTTTTGTAACTGAATCTCTACTGTTTCTGATGTATTTTTCCATGTGCAACAAGAAGTGTTAGTGACTGCATAGATTCCTCGTTTAGTAAGTATGTAGCAAAAATCTTTTCATCTAGCACTCCATGACTGGCTTAAATTAAAGCAGAGAGTGAGAACAAGTGGGTCTAGAAATCTAACTATAAAGGGGCCAGTAGTAACAATTTGCACTTGGAGGTGCACAGACACTTGGAGGTGCTGTTCACCCACTCCGTGGACTAAAGTCTCTATATAAAGATTTGGGGTGAACTTGACACGTTGTCACCTTACCGCAGAAGCCACTGAATGAAATTCTAGTTACAGGATTATCCTGCCAAGTGAATGAGGTAGGCATAAGCAAGGAGAAGTCAGAAGAGATCAGCACTTCATTATGGGGAGCCTTGTTCCCTTGTCTTGGGAAAAGCTGTCCACAGCATGAAGTCATCAACTTATCTGGTTTGCATTTGAATGTCTCTGGTTATGGTTTTGTGGCTTGGTGAACTCATGTCAGGCATGAGACTTGGCCCTTGAAGTTTTCCAGCTTTAGTTTACAGGGCTTCAAAACAGAGGAATTTTGTTCTTAATAATTCCATGAAAGAATATTGGATTGGAGGAATCTAGAAAATTCAGGATCCAGTTCAGTCTACAGACAGATAATAAAAACTCAAAAACAGTGAGCAGGACTGATCTGATAACAAGTGTACTGGAGTTTTAAATGTGATTTTTCTCTCTACAGTTACCCCATTCCCACTAAAGACATCAGAGCAGTCAGTTTAGTCTCATCAGACTTGGCCAGATAGTTTGTAAGGACTCTAAGGATTTTTGTGATTGACCACATACGCACTTTTAAAGTTTGCTGTACTGAAACTTTCAGTAAGGAGTCTCTGGACTTGGCAAACCTCAGGGTTAGGAAGCACACCAAGGTGCATTTCTGTGTACACCCACAAAAGAGACATCCCAAGGTCTTAGCGACAGAGCCAATATTTCCAATGTATCTTACCGTAAAGATAGCAGATTTTTACTGAGCTTATACAAATAATTGTATTGCCATAAAAGTAAGAAAATTCCTGAATAGTTTCCAAATTTTGATGGGATCAAGCTGGCAGAAATAGCAAGAAAGTAGGCAGAAAAGTACTTCTTGTTCTAAATGACCTTGGGATCATCTCTTTCTTCACTAGGACTCTGGAAGTTCTTGCCAGTTCAGTGATACAACCTAAACACTATCAGAGTCCTTTTTATGATTCTGCTTGTAACAAAAGCAGTTTTGGACTGTGGCTGATGCCCAGTGCTTTACAGCAGAATCACACCTCTGCTTGTGGGCAACAGACTTAGAATGGACATGGTTAAAATCTGATGAGAGGGGTTGGGATTGTAGCTCAGTGGTAGAGCGCTTGCCTCGCATGCGTGAGGCCCTGGGTTCAATCCTCAGCACCACATACAAAGCAATAAAATAAAGACATTGTGTCCATCTACAACTAAAAAAAATTAAAAAAAAAAAAAATCTGATGAGAATCACTGTGGCCAGCAGCCAGCCAGGAATGTACTTCCACGGCGCAGGATACTGTAACATGACCACAGTGGTAACTGATAACATGCTGGATTTCCAAGGACTCATACAATCTTTGAAACACTCATATCAGTAACTATCCTTAAGTATATATTTTTTATTTTTATTTGTTCTTTTTATTTATACCTGAATGACAGTAGAGTGTATTTTGACATATCATACATACATGTTATTTAAACATATAACATATCATACATACATGTTATACAGACATGTTATTTAAAAGGAAACCCTTCTCATTCTCAGATTAATACTGTAAGAAAATTTTATTGGTTTAATAGAGAAAACCAAATTCTGCTTTTGCCTCTGTGTTCTGCTAGTACTAACACTCATAAAACCTGATAGATCAACCATCTCGTCTCAGCCAGCAGTGACCACACCAGGGAGGAGGTCCACGGGCTTCCTGGGGCTCTTCTCACCTACCCATTTCCATCCTACATGTCCCCTCTCTCCTTCAACAACCAGCCACTGCCCATCAGAACAGAAGTTATTCTCCCCTTAGTAAGGACACACTTCAGGGCATACTTTAGAGCTTCACTTCACTTACAGACATACTTTTCTTGTATGTAGAGTTGCTTTATTATTTCAAGTATGGTATAGAAAGTAGAATTTTTAGTGCTTAGTAACTTTAATTGCTAATGGGAGCCCAGGAGTAAGTTCATCATACAGCAACATTATAGGTTCGAACATTGCATAGTTTCTACAAACGCGCTTGCAGGACAGTTTTTCATTGTGATAGGACAAATTACTAACAGACTCAGTTTTCAATTCCTTTGTGATAAGAAGCCTAAAGTAGATATACATAAATGTTCAGCAACTCATGTTTCAGTATTTCATCGTATTTGAAAAGCTGTAGGTATTTAGTGAGTAGAAGCCGAGAGGGAATGGCACAGGGGTGGGGGTGTGTTGCTCTCACAGCGACTTCTCACGGACCCTCATTGGATGGGTTGCTCTCGCAGTAACTACTGAGCATTACTGGTTGAGCCAGGGTTCCCTAAATCCTGTTAGTGTTTTTTTGAATGAAAAGTACATTTACTCACACAGTATGCACGCGCCAGTGTTTCATTGTTAACTCGCCTTTTTTTCAAGATCCCTTCATCACATAAATATATACATAAAAACTGGGGCAGTGGAAAGTTCTAAGTAATGAGTGAAGTAACGTGGTCTTTTTTCTTTAGAGGAACGCCTACACGGGTATTCCCGCACCATTCCATAACTGAGTCTGTGAACTACGATGTGAAGACATTTGGATCCTCGCTCCCTGTTAAGGTCATGGAGGCCCTGACCCTGGCAGAGGGTAGGTGTCGCCGTCCACTCATCCTGTCAACAGCTGGGAGCAAAGCAGGCCCGGTGTGCAGATAGACCTGTGTGCCTTCACCTGCAGGAGGGCAGGGCATCTGCCTGGTTCTCTGCTGCAGTTGAGACACATGCACTCGAGGAGCAGAGGGAGTCACTCTGACACTCACACTAAGTCCAGTGGGTCAGGTACTGGGCAGAGTTCAGTCCTATTTCAAAAACTCATCAGGTATATGAAATTTTAGCTTTAAAAAACAACTCCCCAAACTAGTGCATAATGTTATTGGATTTAATAGTGCATTGAGTTCAGGTCTCGCTCCACTTCTGGGTCCTTCGTGGTGTCCCAGAAGCTGCGCGCACAGCGGCATGGCGTTGCCAGTGCAGTGTGATGTCAGAGGTTCTGTTGGCTGAGATTCATTGTAGAAGTTCAGAAGGTGTGGTCAACACAGAATTGGAAGAGCAACGTAAAGAGTGAGGAGGGCTGGGCATGCCTGTAAACCCAGCAGCTTGGCAGACTGAAACAGGAGGATGGCAAGGTTGAGGCCAGCCTGAGCACCTTAGTGGAACCCTGTTTCAAAGTGAAAGGTAGCAGGGCTGGGGATGTAGCTCAATGGTAGAGTGTGCCAGGGTTTAGTCTCTAGAGAGTGGCAAGTGCAGAGTTGAGACTGCCCTCCATATGTACCTAAGTTGTTTATGGAGCTCTTGAATCTGGCTTTTCTGAAAGTGTTTTTCATATTGCAGCTTGTTACTGAAATCAGTTTAGTGGTTCATAGCTAGCATTAAAAAAGAAAAGAAAACAGAAGAGACTCACGTGTCAGCGTGCATTCTAGCGTGAGTGACTTGGGCATCACTTACTGTGAACCGTGTTAGAGCTGGAGTGCTTCACTCTCTTTTTTTTTTTTTTTTTTAGTTGTAGATGGACACATGGTCTTTATTTTATTGCTGTATGTGGTGCTGAGGATCGAACCCAGGGCCTCACACATGCGAGGCAAGCGCTCTACCGCTGAGCTACAATCCCAGCCCCTGGAGTGCTTCACTCTTGCCAATGGTGGCACACATGTAATCCCAGTGACTCAGGAGGCTGAGGCAGGAAGGCCACATATTTGAGGCCAGCCTAAGCAACTTAGACTCTCAACAACTTAGCGAGACCCTATCTTAAAATAAAAAATAAAAAGGGCTGGGAATGTGGCTTAGTGTTTAAACACCCCTGGATTCAATTCATGGTACTGAAATATGTAATATATATAATTATGTTACTCTTCTAAAGGTAGGGATGTTTCTTGTGGATTTGAACTTGCACATCTTGGCTTCTAGTCCTGGGGGTAGTTTTCAGACACCTGAACTATAACCTCTATTGTACAATGTTCTGCTTTGAGTATGTTTTTTTTTTTTTTGCCCTGAAAATTTTTAGCTTGCATTGCATTTAAATCTTGGAACACACTCCTGGTTCATGCTACCAATCTATACGGATAACAAACAACACTGCCTCAAATGTAGGAATTCAGGGGAGCTGGTCCTGGAAATGAGCGTGTGTGCACCGAGAGGTGTGAGCTTGAAGGCTTCTCTGGGGAAGCTGCCCGAGGCCAGCCGTCACAAGCCTGGAGCTCGGAGTGCGTTCAGGAAAGGGGCTTCCTGAGCAGGTCGCGGCTCCAGGTTAGCAGAGAGCCCCAGCACAGCCTGGCGCGCTCTGGCATTTTAGGTTCTACGTTCTGGGTGCCTCAGGCTCCCTCACCTGAACGAAAAGAGCAGAGTTCAAACCGGAGCCGTCAGCCCCTTGTGGAGGCCTGGCATCCATGCTGAAGGCGCGCCATGGCACTGGCTTGTGCTGTCCCTGTGGGGACTGCCCTTTGTCTCCATGTGCTGGAGCCTGCATCCTATCTTCCAGGAGCTTTAATTTAAAAGGATGTTTTTTTGAAGGAATGTGAGTTTTCCTTGAAATGCTTTTCATGGTTAATGAGGGAGCTTATCATTTGTGTTGCTTTTCAGTTAAATTATGAATGCAGCTAAATATTTTTAATAGAAAATAGGGATATTTGCTTATAGCAAAAATTATAGGGCTGGGATTGTGGCTCAGTGGTGGAGCGCTTGCCTCGCATGTGTGAGGCACTGGGTTCGATCCTCAGCACCACATAAAAAATAAAGATATTGTTTCCATCTGCAACTAAAAAAATTTTTTAAAAAATTTATAAACATAGGCCCAAAATGCAGTAATTGCCTGTATGTATTTCTTTTGTTTTTGGTACTTGGAATTGAACTCAGGGATATTCGACCACTGAACCACACCCCAGCCCTATTTTGTGTTTTATGTAGAGACAGGGTCTCACTGAGTTGCTTAGCGCCTCGCTGTTGCTGAGGCTGGCTTTGAACTCGCGATTTCCCTGTCTCACCCTCAGCAAGGTGTGTACCACCATGCCCGGCTTGCTTTTATTTATTTCTAAAGGTGGATATGAAAGTTAAAAGATCTCTTATTTGGGGCTGGGGATATGGCTCAGTTGGTAGAGTGCTTGCCTCACATGCATAAGGGCTCTGGATTCAGTCCCCAGCACCACAAAAAAAAGACCTCTTGTTTGGAGGTTGGTGATTCTTGAATATGCAGGAGCATTCCTGTTGCCAGGTGATCTTGGGTGGGTTCCTGATGTCGGGTGATCTTGTGTGGGCACTTCCATCCCTCGTTTGGTGAAATGTGGCAGTGGCCATCGTGGCATAAGAAATGTTGAGGCTTTCCTCGTGTGGGAGTTAAGGTTGATTGCATCCTTCTTTCTCCACAGTTGACGACCAGCTGTCTGTTCACATAGATGAAGGTGGCTGGGCTTGTCTGGTTGGCAAAGAGAAACTGCTTGTTTGGAAGATTACTCTGTCACCTGTCACCAAGGTAAAGTAGGGGTACCAGTGGGTTCTTCGTTTCCACCTGGGTCTTCTGAGTTGGTGGGCATCGGGGATGTATGATGTGAAACACTGAGTGCACATCGCATCTGTGTCCTCGGAGCCAAGTGTGCTCCCAGTGATGTTTAGTGAAGTCTGCAATTTTACTCCCTCCCTAAAAACCCACCGTACCCAAATGAAGTGAACACTACCCCAGGTTGTCACTGTCCTCCTAGTAAAGAGTAAGCTCCGTGCGGGGTTGCTGGGCCTCTGTGCACCTTGGTCCTCCCAGTTCCAAATGTGCACAGAGCCCGTGTTCTCTCAGATCTGCGTCTGGCTCAGGGCGCTCTGGCCTTAGCACAGTCTCCTGTGGTTTTAGCCTTTTTCTGGGAAAGGGGCTCCATCTGTTGTGGTGTGTCCTCTCAGCTGCTCAGCTTCCCACCTGCACACCTTCCCAGGGTGCATGCGTCCTTGCCCAGTGCCTGTCACTGTAGGGTGGATGCTCGCCACACTTCTTAGGAAAGTCGGTGGGTAGAGAAGCGTTCCTACGTCCACAGGAGCACTGTCAGCATGGCAAGCCACATACGGATTTTAAGCAGAGTCACATTGTTTACTCCCATAAAATCAGAAACACTGACGTTTTCACTGAACGTGAAGCCAGCCCTCCTGCTTACTGAAGTCTGGGTTATGCAGCCCACATCAGCTCACAAGCTGAGCGTGCTTATTTTCAAGAAGGTACTACGATGTTTTGTTTAGTCTACTGAAAGGTGCTTAGTAAAGTAGGAGAAGTGACACCACTGCTGGGTGGCTTTCAGGGTGTGCCCTGACAGTGTGGTCAGTGTCTGGTGTGGCGGTGGCTTGCCCTCAGCAGCACCTTCCTGGGCAGTGTCTCTGGCACCTCTCCTTTCCATGTGTGTGCTGGCCTCCGTGCTGCTGCCTAGAAGACGGTGATTGTCATGAGGAGCACAGCTGATGGGGAAGACCAGGGGTGGCTGAGCTAGCAGGGGTCTTAGTGTGGCTCAGAGGCCGAGGCATTGTCAAGGCAACTTGGTGCAGTTACATTTTGGTCAAGCTGATTTTTAAATGTTGAGCGAATCACACAGCCTGGGAAAGTTCATAGGAAGCCAGTATGCTTCTTTTCACCTGAGGACTCTTGGCTGCAGGTCTCATCGAGAGATGCTTTGGTGTTCGAGGTGCAGCCCAATCTTAGGTTGTCCCAGCTCTGTGAATGCTGTGGGACTCCTGTCGCTTGGTCAAAAGGGGCTATGAGAGGACAGAATACATGCAGAATGTCGTTTTCTAGGAACAAATCCGAATCTGCACTATGCAGAGAAACATAATAGAGAGATCATTTGCACATTCAGAGACTTGGGTTTGATGCAAAAGACTTTGTATTTGTATTTGTTCTCCAGTTATCTGTTTGCAAAGAACTCCAGCTGCCACCCAGCGATTTCCACTGGAGTGCTGACCTGGTGGCCCTCTCCTGCTCTGCTCCCTCAGGTGAAGCACATTCTATTCAGGTAGGTGACTTATGCTTATTGAAATGGGGCATTCTGAAGCTGGAGGAAACATCCAACCCAATTTTAAGACATTACTGCAAAGTACAGAGATCAGACTGTGGTGCTGACAGAAGTCGACAGGTGTGTAGAGCAGGACGAGGGTGCCTTCCAGACCCACCAGAGGGCCACACTGGTCTCTAACAGATTCAGAAGCACTTCAGTGAAGGACATTCAGTAAACAGTGTTGGAACAGTTTGTGACCTATAATTCAAAACAAAACAAACAAAAACAACTGAGGGGCTGGGGCCGTAGCTCAGTGATAGAGCTGTTGCCTCACGTGCATGAGTCATTAGGTTCGATGCTCCGCACCACAGAAAAATAAATAAAGATATTGCGTCCATCTACAGCTAAAAAGAATATTTAATAAAACCCTGAATTTTACAAAGAATAACTTGAAATGGATCTAAATATAAAATGGAAAACTTTTTTAGAAAAAGCATGGAGAGAAATTGTTTTGATCCGAGATTAGGCACAGTTCCTAGAAATCTCCAACTCATGATCCTTTAAAGTAAAAAATTGGGAAAATTAATATTAAAATTAAAATAAGATCAAAGTTAAAACTTTGCCTAACACAAGGAAATGAAGAGACAAGCTACAGACAGGGAGACAGTATTCGTAGATCATATATCCAAGAAAGAAATTATGTCCAGAATGTAAAAAGAGGTCTCAAAGCTTGATGATAAGACAGCCCAGTGTGAAAAGGGGCCACTGGGGAAAAAACCAGACAGGCAGCACAGGTCTGGCACAGAGCCCTCCAGACAGGACGCCCGGATGCAGTTGGACACACGAGGAGGCCTTCACACTGTCGCCTTGAGAAGCCGCAGTGAAGTACCACCCATGCCCCAGAGATGGCCAGACTTAGGGAGCGGCCCTTTGGGTGCGGGCAAGGACCTGGTGCTTCTGGGGCGCTGCCTGGCAGCTCCCCTTCCTCATGGACTCGAGGCCGTCATCCGGGGACCCAACCTGGCCTTTCCTTTTCCGGCCGTTCACCCTGCGAGAGTGAAACTCAGGTCACGGACAAATGCCCCACAGGTCCACAGCTGCTTCCTTTGTGACAGCCAAAGCCAGCAAGAACCCTGTATGCGCTGGTGGGTGGCAGGGTGACTGAGGGGTACCTCCATGTGAGTGCTTCTCAATACTGTGAGCCGAGCTGGCGGCACCTACAGTGACCCAGAACGTCTGAGGCAGAGGCCGAGCAGCAGCCAGCAGTCCTGCTCCGTGGTTCCCTGTCGTGTTCTCGCTGCAGCAGCGGAAATGGGTTGCCAGGGGTTAGGGTGGGAAGATGCTGGCAGCAGGAGTGGGCGGGAGGGACTTCCTGGGTCCTGACTGTGGCCAGCTGTACGAATCCACACAAGTGTTAAATTGCTCCATACGACAAAGGAAAAGCAGCTTTAAGATGAAGAGCCCGTGCTCTGACTTCCTCAGCATCCTGCTCGTGAGGCTCCTTGCTGATGGCTGACTGCTAACTGCTGGGCTTTGTTTCCAGGCCGTCGCTGTCATGGTTGCCACTAGAGAAGGGTCCATCCGCTACTGGCCGAGTCTCGCTGGGGAGGACGCCTATACAGAGACCTGCGTGGACTTGGGAGGGGACAAGATTTGCAGGTTCCTCACAGCAGTCAAGGTGTGTGATGAGTATTGCTTTACGTCTGGGGAAAGCTGTGAGCTGGGACTGTGGCTCCTTAGCAGCCCCACAGCAGGGGTGGGACACAAGGGACTAGGAAGAAAGAGTGGGAATCTGCCACTGAACACTCGGCAGAGGGAGAACCCTCGTGGGCTCTGAGGTGCTGGTGTGGGTGGTGGTGAGTGGTGTCTGCCTCTGTCCAGTGTTTTATGATCTGGGTACAGTAAAGAGTGAGTGCTGATGCCTGATGCTTGGTTTGCTGAATTTGTGTTGTGGTGAACCTGTCATTTAAAAAGCATGAACTGTTGTTTTTTTGTTTTTTTTTTGCTGCAAAAGTTTTTCTGGGTAGTATTCATAATATTGGTCAGAAGGGCTGGAGATGTAACTTGGTGGTAGAAAGCTTGCCTAGCATTATCTAGTACCACCAAGATAATCATTATCATCGTATTGAGCTGATGGATTCTTAAGTAAATTATGTCAAAAAATAATGTGCTTTTATTCATTCTTTTAAATTTGTTTAAGGTGAGGGTGATTTTTCTCTGCATCAAAGAGGAGTTTTTTTTGTTGTTTGTTTTGGTGGTCCAGGGGATGGAACCCAGGCCCTCATTCATGGGAGGCAAGTGCTCCACCACTGAGTGACATCTCCAGCTCTTTAGTTTTCATTTTGAGACAGGGTCCCATTGGTTGCCTAGGCTGCCCTGCAGCTTGCCGTTCTTCCTCAGCCTCCTGAGTAGCTGGGTTCCCGGCCTGCTGCCTTGTATGGCTCCAGGGTTTTCTGTTCTCTTCCTTACCTAGTCTCACTGTTGCCCACAGGGAGGAAGCTTCATCTTGTCCTCTGCAGGGAGCCAGCTCATTCGCTTGATACCCGAGAGCTCAGGGAAGATCCATCAGCACATCCTGCCGCAGGGGCAAGGCGTCCTTTCAGGGATTGGTCGGAGGGTTTCTTCCCTTTTTGGGATTTTGTCTGCTAGTAGTGATCTCATGGTAAGTTTAAAAGTGTCTGTTTTGGAAGCTCGTTTCTTAGCAAGAAGTTAAGCTGAAACTCTCCTATGACGTTGGTATTGCCTCCATATGATTTTAAGCTCGTATGTAAATTTAAAATGTGTTTGTTAAGGATCGAATTGACATGTTAGAACTGCTGCGGGCGTCCTCTCTCCATGACTGGCTCTCTGTGCACGACTCACTCTGTCCCTGTTGGAAGGCCATGCCCGTGCACGGCTGGCGAAGGGCAGGTGGGAGCTGACACTGTTCAGCGTCTGCTCTTGCTGGGGCTCTGTCATGTCCTGCCGTCATCACAACAGCCGTGGAGCACAGCGCGTCCTGTGTGCCGCTGAGCGGCAGGGCTGCACACTCTGCCCAGGCTGCTGCGCCTGCAGCCGGCTCTCCCCCTGCCATTCTTTCCTTGCAGGTAGCTTTTGTCTCCTGCTTCCATGAATTTTCTACCCCACCCCCGCCCTCATATGGGGTTGAAGCCGGGTGCTCTCCAGCCCTTTCTATTTTTTATGTTGAGACAAGGTCTTGCTAAATTGCCCAGGCTGGCCTTGAACTTGGGATTCTCCTTCCTCAGCCTCCCGGTGTGCACCATGCCTAGCTCCTTGAATGTTCCTCTGCTGTAAAACAGAACATGTCTCAAAACAAATTTACCATGTTCTTTCTTTGCCCTGGACCACATGCGCAGAGCTCGTCCCTGAGCTGTGCTGCTGAAGGTGTCGTCGCTCCCCCAGCGACCACCCAGAGCCCTGGTCCTTCCCTGCCTCTGTCTGCTTTGGGGCAGATTGTTTGCTCCACTCTTGGGTCCCTTTCCTTTCCCTTCTTCCTGGTGCTAGTTTTAAGCCCCTGCATTTGGCAAGCTTTGCTAAAGCTGCTGGGCCAGTCCAGTGTCCTTCCTGTAGGCCCTGCCCACCCCGTTCAGAACCACCCTGGACACCCAGCAAAGCTCACCATGGGCTTGATGAGCACATCTGTGCTTCTGCAAAAGCCTGGCCACACGTAGCCTTGCGTTTCTTCATCCTGCTGCTGGTCCATCACGGCTCTGGATTCAGAAGTCATTATATCTGCTGTGCTCACCAGGGCTACTGACCCGCCCTCAGGACTTGGCTGTGTGTCACTGGTTTTCAGTCTTTTTTTTTGGTACTGGGGATTGAACTTAGGGACACTCGACCACTGGGCCACATCCCCAGCCCTATTTTGTGTTTTATGTAGAGACAGGGTCTCACTGAGTTGCTTAGCGCCTCGCCATTGTTGAGGCTGGCTTTGAACTCGTGATCCTCCTGTCTCAGCCTCCCTAAGTGCTGGGATTACAGGCTTGCACCACCACGCCCGGCTCCAGTCTCATGTTTTGAAGAAGGCTTTTCCCGGTTGAACATGGCAACTTCTTCTTCCCCGAGGACGCTGTCTCTCACACCTCACTCTGCTCCCTTGGCCGTCTGCCCTGCCTTGCTCTCACTGGGTTTTAGGAGCCCTCCCTCCTCAGTCCTTTGTGAGCATGATCACTCAGCCATCCTGCACATGGGGTCTGAGATTCTCGCTGGTGTGTTCTGAAACGTGACTTCCTTTCCCTCTCTGTGCAGCTCGCAGGTGTTCTCTGGGACAGGGGAAGGTCCAGCTTCTACAGCCTCACCAGCTCAAACATTAGTAAATGGGAGTTGGATGAGTCCTCAGAAAAGCAGGCGCACAGCTGGGACATGCACCGAGCCCTGAAGGAGAGCGTCACAGATGCTATCTGGGTAGGACCGCGCTATATACCCACAGTTGTATCCCCTGCCCCGGCTATTTGAACATGCTTGGACACGTGCAAGCATAGCATACAGTCAAGCAGAGCAGGGTATTCGTTCTCCCCATGGTGGGCACTCCCAGTTGCTTGCTTGGTCAGTTTTCAGGTGCGTGTGCTGCAAACTGCTGGGAGTGAGCTGCTTTGCTGGGTGCTGGGGGCATGGAGGAAAAGGCGTGTCTGATGCTCGGGAGCTTATGTTTTTGGTATTTCCACTTAGGGATCTGAAAGTAACTATGAAGCAATTAAAGAAGGGGTCAGCATTCAGTATTTGGACTTGAAGCAAAACTGGTAAGCAACTAAATTATCCCAAGAAAGGTAGAACAGTTTGGGGAATAAGTGGGTGGCATGCCCAGTGAGCATCTGCTGGCTCTTCTGATGCCAGGCTCTGCAGTCTGGAGCCTGCCGTGTCTGGGGCTCTGCAGGACTAGTGCCCCAGCAGTCTGTCCATGTGCGGCAGCCCTTCCTGCCTTCTGAGCAGTGGCCCCGCTTCTTGGTGGTGCCACAGCTCCTGCCTGCCCTGGGTTTGTCACCCTACTATGTGAACTGGAGTTGAGACTTGCTGTGCTCTTCGCAGTCTTTCCACACCTGGAAAGGCCACCCGGGAGGTAAAGACGGTACTGCTTATTTTATCTTGGTGAGCATTTTAATTACGTACAGTTTACTTGTTTTCATTATCAGACTTTGGGAAATTTAGCATTGCTACTTGGACATGGCTCACCAGGGGCTTCACAGTTCTCAGATTTGGAGGCAGGGGTCGGGAATGGGGAAGGGAGCATGCATAGGAATTGCCGTCCTGGGGCTGCTGCTCCAGTGTGGCCCTGTGACACGTCCCTATGAGGCACGGGAGACTGGCTCACCCCTTGGTCTTCCTGCCCTCCTGAGCCCTGGACAGTGCAGTTCTCCCTCAGGCCCTCGAGGGATAGTGACCAGAACGCATGGGTGGCTTCTGTTCAAGGGGGTTTCTTCTTCCTCAGAGCTGTTGACACTTTCCATTTAGAGCTACAGCCTGGTTTGTGTTTGTAGTGAGCAAGCTTTTGAATTCTTTTGTGAGGCTATTGCAATAATGAAGCCCGTGTATCTTCATTTTTGTGAAGTTTGGATTTTTTTAATCTTAAATTTATTACGTTACATGTTCCCACATAACTTGTCAATTTTTTTTAATATCTTTACCTTATATGTTTATTTTTTTTTTACGTGGTGTTGAGGATCGAACCCAGTGCCTCACGCATGCGAGGCAAGCGCTCTATCGCAGAGCCACAATCCCAGCCCATAACTTGTCAATTTTTACTGATGTACAAAGTTGCAGTTCTCTTCCTGTATTCACTACCTAACGTAGCTTCAAGGTTTTTCACATATGAAACATTCTCTCTCTCTCTTTTTTTCTTGGTATAGGAGATTGAACTCAGGGACACTCCACCACTGAGCCACATCCCCAGCCCTATTTTGTGTTTTATGTAGAGACAGGGTCTCACTGAGTTGCTTAGCGCCTTGCTGTTGCTGCTGGCTTTGAACTCATGATCCTTCTGCCTCAGCCTCCTGAGCCACTGGGATTATAGGCATGCACCACTGTTCCTGGCAGATATGAAGCTTTTTTTTTTTTTTTTACAAAGATGTCAAAGAAAACCCGTCCTGGCCCCACCTGCTAAGTGGGCTGTTTATTGGGTGTGTGTGGGTGGGGGTGGCTTGGTACTGCAGCCTGTGGGGTACCTGTTTTTATAGTCCCTGGGCAGGACTGACTACTGGGGAGACTCCCGAGGCTCTGTCCTGAGACCTCGCTCCAGCCCCACTTGTGTGGAAAGTTTTTTGGGCCCCATAGGACCTTGCCAGTATGTCACAATTTTGTTTTTTAAATATTTCCTTAGTTATAGATGGGCACAATATCTTCATTTTATTTATTTATTTTTATGTGGTGCTGAGGATCGAACCCAGTGCCTCACCCATGCTAGGCAAGTGCTCCACCACTGAGCCGCAATCCCAGCCCAGTACGTCACAATTTTAAACCAGAATTCTTTAATTCTTTGAAAAGTTCTGGGGACGTGGAGCACAGGGGAGAACTGGGGACAGAGCTCCATATGAAGTGCCGCGTCACCTGGGTGGTTGCCCGCATTCTTTGGTGTGACTGTCTGTGGAGGTTGCTGGCCTCCCTGTTGGTGTTTAAAGGCTTAAAGGCAGGCTGCTAGTGTTTCAGAAAGGCTGGATAAGTGAGTGGCGTGCTGTCTGTTGGGGCAATGGCGTTGGAAGAATAAAAGCAGTGCACAGCTTTCATAAAAAAAAGGATTTTTTACGTGTATAACAGCCTTGCATTTTGGTGACTTGTGCCTAAAATTAAAAGCAGTCCATTCCTCTGGACAAAGGCTAAGTTGCGAAGAGCTGATTAGATTGTGGGTCAGTGGGCCTGTCCCGCAACGGGCTGGAATGTAGCTGTTTTGGGTTTGGGGCCTTGAGTCCTGTTGCCCCAACTTCTTTGCCCTGTGGTGTTTAAATCTGCTTCCCAGAACAACTTCTGTAGTGAACTGGGCCTGGGCCCAGTTTGGCTCAAGGACTCTTTTATGCCATTCCTGAATGAGGTGATGTGTTGATCCTTGATTTCTTGAGGCAGGTTTATTGAGCTCATGCTTACATTTGGTCATGTTCATCATTTTCTTTCTTTTTTTTTTTTAATATTTTTATTTTGTTTTTATGTGGTGCTGAGGATCGAACCCAGTGCCTCACATGTGCTAGGCGAGCACGCCACCACTGCACCACAATCCCAGCCCCATGTTCATGATTTTTGATGTATGATTCTGAGTCTGGACAAATGGCCATTGACTACAGCTCAGTCCAGATGCAGAACAGGGCTGCAGCGTTGTGCAGGGTAGAGTGCTTTCTAAGCCTGGATGAAGCCCTGAGTTTGATCCCCAACACTGCCCCCCCAAAAAAGAGAGAGAGAACACTTCCATCACCTTCAAAAGTTCTCTTCTGGGCTGGGGATATAGCTCAGTCGGTAGAGTTTTTGCCTTGCATACACAAGGCCCTACGATCAGTCCCCAGCACCACACACACACAAAAAGAATTCTCTTCTGGCCGGGCACGGTGGTACACAGCTGTCATCCCAGCACTTAGGGAGGCTGAGACAGGAGGATCACAAGTTCAAAGCCACCCTCAGCAACAGCGAGGTGCTAAGCAACTCAGTGAGATCCTGTCTCTACATAAAACACAAAATAGGGCTGGGGATGTGGCTCAGTGGTCGAGTGTCCCTGAGTTCAATCTTCAGTACCAAAAAAAAAGGCAAAGCTATGGAGAAAGCAAAGCAGACTAACGACCGCCAGGACAGAATTTTTTTTTTTTCGTACTGGGGATTGAACTCAGGGGCTCTCGACCACTGAGCCTCATCCCCAGCCCTATTTTGTGTTTTACGTAGAGACAGGGTCTCACTGAGTTGCTTAGCGCCTCGCTGTTGCTGAGGGTGGCTTTGAACTTGCGATTCTCCTGTCTCAGCCTCCCAAAGTGCTGGGATTACAGGCTTGCCTGGCTATAGCTTTGCCTCTTTAGAACTCCGTATGAATGAATCATATGGTACATATAGCCTTTTGAGTTTGGCTAATTTCACTTAACATAATGTGTTTGGGGTTAATTCTGTGATTTTTTTTTTACATTGCTGAGTTGTGTTCCATTTGCACACAGGTTCTGATGTGGGCGTGTTGGTTTTTCTCTTGGGTCAGGATCTGGGGGTGGGGATGCCAAGGTACACAACGCACGTGTCTAGTATGTGAGAACCTGTCGAGCTGTTTACTGGGGGCTGCAGACTGTTTTTTTCCCTGGCTAGTGATGGGCTCCTGATTTTGGCAGCTGCGTGGCACCCTGCAGACAACCCCTGCCTCGTCTATTACTCCCTGGTAACAGTGGAAGATAATGGCTACCAAATGTCAGATGCAATCACTGTAGAAGTCACTCAGTACAACCCCCCTTTTCAGGTAAGTGATTTCAGAGTGGCTTAACAGATGGGTTTTTTCTAAGCATTGTACCTTTTTGAGGTCTTGTTCTTTGAGGTTCATCTGCAGGTCTTGGAAATGCTTTCCAACATTGTTGCCTCGTTGGCTTTTCCATCTCAGCATTCCTTTCCCCACCGTGGCTGAGCACTGCGAGTGGAGGCACCAAAAGCAGGCAGCCTGTGCCCTCTGCTGCAGCCCCTGGGTCACTATTTCTGCATTGCCAAGTGAGCAGGAAACACTGGTGCAAGGCAGCCAGAGGCTGACGGTAGAGATCCGTGTAGTGCGGGAAGAACCCTGGGCGTGTGCAGAAGGCTCGTGCCTGCAGGAGCAGCACGTGTGCTGCTTGGAGTTGCTGAAAGGGCAGTCTCCTGCCGCTGAGCTTCCGGTCCCCTCAGCTGCCACGTTCTCCAGGGACTGCACACCCTGCACTTACCCACTTACTCTTTTAATTCTGTTAAGTCTTTTTTCTCCACATGACATTAACCAAAGCCCATAAGAAAATCTTTTCATTTGGGGCTGGGATTGTGGCTCAGCGGTAGAGCGCTTGCCTCGCATGCGTGAGGCCCTGGGTTCGATCCTCAGCACCACATACAAAGCAATAAAATAAAGACATTGTGTCCATCTACAACTAAAAAAAAAAAAAAAAAATTAAAAAAAAACTATTAAAAAAAAAAGAAAATCTTTTCATTTGATCTTTTATTTCAAATGGAAATGAACCTTATCAAGTGTTCTGTTTTATAAGAAAGAAATATTAGTGTTAGAAAAAAATTTCTCCTAGTGCAAAGGGGTATAAAGGAAATAATTTTAGAATAAATAAATCCTTGGGTCCCACTTTAATGTAACATTTGTAACATAACTTCTTTAATGACTGTTTATTGTTTTTTGCTAATTTTATCATTTAATTTGGTCTTTATACCCACTTCTGCCTCTGGTTCTGTACATGAACATTTGGCTCAGTTTTCTTGTGCTTGATGTGCTTCTTATTTTATTTTATTTTGGTGCTGGACTTGAACCCTTCACATGCTAAATAAGCTCAAGCTTGTGTGTGATGTCTTGATAGTAAAGTAAGAACCGGGACCTAAATGTTAATCAGGGATTCTTTGTAAGGATTTTCCAATTCTACAATAAATAGTGGGGTGGGTTAAGCTTTGTTTTATCTCCCACATTTGTTGTGAGCTCTAGTAATTGGAATACCTGAGAACATTTTCCAAATTTGCTGATTATTTGCATCTCAGCGAATGATTGCTCTGACTGGCATCTGTCCAGGTTTTGGGCTGCTCCCACACCTGAGGTTGGGTGAGGGGCAGGTAATAGAACATACGCACACAGTGCTGGAGGCGGTCTGTGCCCAGGGCTCCTGGGCCACCCTTGCTGTGTCTTCTCATGGTAGGAGGGCAGGCGGGGGCAGGCGGGCTCACCAGGCTTTTCTTTAGGGCTCTGGTCTCGCTCCTGAGGTAGCAGCCCAAGGCCCCTCCTGAGCCCTCACTGTGAGGTGGGTCACCAGGAACTTGAAGGGACCCAGCATTGGCAGCGCTGGCAGCACTGTGTGCTACCTGTCGTGCTAGGCTCTGCCCGTCATCTGGTGGCCAGTGTTCAGGTCTACACAGGAGCCTGGTGGACTTGTTGTCATTCATGGGCTACTGTTGCAGGAATGTGCTTGTGAAATCAGGCAAACATGCACTTTTGTTCCTAATTCCTTTCAGTCTGAAGACCTGGTCGTGTGCCGGCTGATGGTCCCAGACCCTGCCAGCCAGACCGCCTACTTGTACACCGAGAATGCCGTGCACGTGTGCCCCACCGGGACCGGGAGGTTTTCTCTTCCTCGAGAGAGAATCAGCTTTAACTCACAAGGTGAGGTGGGGTCTGAGAAGGCGCGGCGGGCAGCTGTAGGTCACCCTTGGTGGCTCTTGCTCTCCCCACACGTGCTGGGGCAGTACCTCCAGGAAAGCCATCGCTTGTGCCAGTTGGATGGCTTTTGTGAGTTGATATTGTTGAAAGCAGTCAGCCTAGAGCCCTGACCAGAGTCCAGGTGCTGGACCTCTGCGTGGAGGTGCCAGCAGTGCAGGCCGGCCGCAGAGGCTCCATTAGGCGTCCAAGAGGACCATGTGGAGGACAGAGCCTTGTGGACTAGTCCAGGGCACCAGCAGCAGGCAGGAGTGCTGAGGCCTGGCAGGCCTAGGTGCCCCGCCCATTGGTTAGCACCTGGCAAACACAGAACCAGGCCCCAGGGCGCCCCAGGGGGAAGGGGCTGCTCTCGGGGACTTGCTGGAGGAAGTGCTCCGTTGGGCCCACTGCTATCTCACAGGCTGGCTTTTCTCATCTGAAGCGAGGGCACAGGGGCTTTTTCTTGCAGCAGTGGCTAATCCGTGGCCTTTGATTGTGGAGCTGAGGAGCCGGATGCGCAGCAGGTGGTCTGCTGGGCGTTGGCCCTGCAGGGCGGGCTCTGCAAGCGCCCCATGTGCTGTGTGCTTTTCCCTCAGGAGACGGCATCCTGGGCGCTGGCTGCTGTGGCGGCATTCCCCTGCTGTTCTCGAGAAACAGTGGGCTGGTGTCCATCACTTGCAGGGAGAGCGTGTCCCTGCTGGCAGAGGAGCTGGAGGAGTCGCTGGCATCTTCAGTCGCTGGACCAAGCAGTGATGTAATGTGGTCACCTGTCACACGTAGCCCATCGGGAAGCCAGGCGTGTGTTAAGAGGCCTAGACAAGAACATTCCTTCTTTCACCTGAGTAGTGCCCTGGTCCTCCCCCTTAGAGCAGCTGCTTTTGAGTCTCTCGCTGTTCCTTCTGACTTTCCTCTGCACTTGCAAGCAGTGTGTGTGTCTGCTGTCTTCCGCTTCTCCACTTGGGGTGCAGGTTTGCTGCGGCTTGCTTTTCTTCCTGTGCTGTCCCAGCACAGGACTTCTCATCATAGTGACACGGTGAACCTGGCTTTCGGTTGCCTGAGCCTGGTGACGAGCTGACTGCGTCTCTGCCTCATGGGACTCTGTGGGTCTTGGAGGATGGAGAGGTGTCGGCTTGTATTTGCTCACATGTCTGCGTTCATCATCCCACACCTTCCAGCAGCTCTGAAAAACGCTTCTCAGGTCACATCTCAGGAAGCCGTGCTGGATAGCCCTTGCCCTAGGCTCCCCTGCACTGTCCCCAGCCCTCACACTTGGCCCTGCTGCACACATAGGGTGGCCTGTCCCAGCATGGCCAGTGCCCTCTGGTTCCTTCCTTCTGGAGGAGTTAGACTCACAGAGTTTGAGTTCAGATTGTGCTTCTGTTTTCTTGTTATGCTGGGATGATTTTGGGGAGGGATAGTGGAGTGAAAAACCCATTTTTCCCCTGTCCTCTTGAAACATGAGATACCTACCCTTTTCTGTAAAGTTTTTTTTACTTTTTATAGGAGACTAAAAATATTTGATATTGTTTTGGGTATTTTCCATTTGAATGGTATGTGAAACAGGCTATTTTTGTGATTTAAAGTGATTTGATACAGTCTTTACAGAAAGCAACATTATATAACTAATATATATATTAGTTGTAGGTGGACTTAATACTGTTTTTTTTTTGATACTGGGATTGAACTCAGGGGCACTCGACCACTGAGCCACACCCCAGCCCTATTTTGTGTTTTATGTAGAGACAGGGTCTCACTGAGTTGCTTAGCACCTCGCCATTGCTGAGGCTGGCTGTGAACTCGCGATTCTCCTGTCTCAGCCTCCCTAAGTGCTGGGATTACAGGCTTGAGCCATCGCGCCCGGCTCTGTTATTTTATTTTTATGTGGTACTGAGGATCGAACCCAGCGCCTCATGCATGCTAGGTGAGCGCTCTACCACAGGGCCACAGCCCAGCCCCAGAAAGCAGCGTTCTTTAGGCTCTGTTTCGTGATTATTTAATGTGGGCATTTAACCTCATGTCTGCCCACATCCTCGGGGGGTGTGCGTTGGGTGGAGCTGGGTGAGAGCAGACCTACAGATGGTGTCGGTCTTGCTGGTAGTTTTGCTGAGGGTGTAATCCCTGAGCTGTCCACCTTCCTGCAGGACCTGGGGATTGGTCAGCATTGGCCATGGTGGTTTTTTTTTTTTTTTTTTTTTTTTTTTTTTTTTTTTTTTTTTTTTTAATTTTTTTTAGTTTTTGATGGATCTTTATTTTATTCATTTATTATTTATACATGGTGCTAAGGATCGAACCCAGTGCCTCACGCATGCTAGGCAAGCGCTCTACCACTGAGCCCCAGCCCCAGCCCCGGCCATGGTGTTTAGATAGGCGCCAAGTGCATGCGCAGTCCCTGTCGGGGTGGGGGTGTATCGGGTGTGGATGTGTGAGCGCGTGTGTCAGGGTGTGCGGAGTGTGTCAGGTATGGGGTGTGTCAGGCTTGGGGAGCACAGGCAGCAATGTCGGGGCTTCAGGTGGTCTGGCTCTTTATTCAGCAGTTAGGAATGTTCTGGACCTTCACCTGAACTTTGGCTTGTGTCCTTGCAGAGCATGGTCTTTGAGACCACCTCAAAGAACGGAACTGTGGCCCAGGAAGACAGGACCAAGCTGCTGAAAGCTGCTTTTCTGCAGTACTGCAGGTACGGCGCATCTTCAAGACCAGGGCTCTGCTGGCAGGACTGGAAGCTGACCCCTGCACTTGGTTTGGGATGGGAGCAAGATGGACGGTGGGGTCATCAGGAAGGATGGTTTTCTTGAGCATTAGTGCTTTTGCCACCAGTGGCTCTCAGCTTGGGGTTGCTGAACCTGGTGGGCACAGAGGGCTCCCTGGACGGGGCCTCCTATGGAACCTGCCCTCCACCTCCTGAAGAGCAGTGCATGCTAAAGCAGCTTTCTGGGGCTGTGGTGTAGCAGGAAGCAGAGGATTTGCAGGCAGTGATGAGACTGGTCTTTGGTTGGGCTTTGCCACCTGCAAGTTCACCACAGAGTTGAGTCTCCTGGAGCATAGCTGGGGTCCTGCAGGTAGGCTGCCTGACTGTCCCCGCTAGGCTTGTGCATGTGACCTCAGCTGGCTGCCTGGACCCGCCTACCTTCCTAGGACCTGGTGCCATGGCTCCTCAGCACATCATTGAGGGGGCACGTGTGAGCTGTGGGACCGCCTGTGAATTGCAGCCTGTTCAGTAGCAGCCGTCCCTCTTCCCCTAAGAGGGACCACTCGGACTGTCTGCAGGTGTTGCCAGATGCTCTGGCACAGAGGGTAGCAACACTTGGCAGTTTCTTTTTTTGCTAAGGTAGCATTGCTGTTTTCATAGCACATTTTCTTTAAAATTGCTTTTTGTGTTATTTGGATTTTCATTTTACTTAGCTCAGAAAATATAATCTCTTGTTTGTGAGAGTTTTGGGAAACTTGCACTGTAATTTTTTAAAAAACTGAACAGCATTTGTAGGAATGGAAGGAATGTAACAGCTTTATAACTTTATGAAATGCATCAGACATTTATGTAAAAGATGATTCATTTTTCAAAGGAGTTTTTTATTTCCTTTTCCATCTTCATCAGAACAATGAGCAGTAGTTACTGACTCTCATGGATAAACTGCTTCATTGTGTTTGGGCAGTAGGTAGTTTTCTCCTGATGTTTCATGTTGCTGTCATCTGTGCTGTGAAATAGAAGGGCCTGTGGAATTAGAGCAGACAGCAGAATTTGAATGCTAGAGGCTCAAGAACTTTAAGTACTGAGTGCTCCTTGGCACAGCCGGTTCACTCATGTTATTAAAACGGCAGCATTAGAAATGAAAGTGGAACTCAGGGACGAGGTTGTTGAACATGACTAAGTGCGTTTTAAATATAAATACCATGTGTGTCCTCAAAGTATCAAGTAAGTAAACTATCTATCCTAAATTGTAGTTTCAGAGCAAAGGTCAGAGACAATAAAAAAAAAAGGTACTTCGTATTATCAGGTCCATTTTTAAAACAATTGAGATTCTTTGGGGAAATTGCCCTAGCCTTTATTTTTCTGTGGACTCCTGTTGGTCCCTTGCTGGTGATCCAGTTGTGTGTGCACCTTACAGTCTGCCCTGCTGTTGTGGGGTTCTTGTGCAGTTCTCCAGGCCATGCGCAGCTGCCAGAGGGGAAAGCAGGATGGACGGGCAGCTCCAGGAGTTCTGTAGCTCCAGAGCAGAACTGGAGTGACTGCAGGAGGAGTGCATGCCATTGTCCCAGGCTTGAGCTAAGCACAGGGCCAGACAGATCTCTTGGAAGTGCAGGCCCCAGCAAGGGACCAGACGGGGCAGGGCAGGAAGGCAAGCCACACACCAGCCGGGGGCTCCTGAGCACCACCAGGATGAATGAGACTGCGAGCTGCCTGGAAGCGCCATGGGAGCACAGAGAGCAGAGCACCCCTGCCCTACCGCAGTGCTGTGTGGTTAGCTGGATCTCGCTCCTGCCCCACCGCAGTGCTGTATGGGTTTTAGCTGGATCTCGCTCCCTGCCTTTGTGTTTCTGGAGCCTGCAGCGTGCCTGGGTCTCCAGGTTTCACCTGGCCAGGCGCGCTTTTAAGTAGTTTTCTGAGTTTCCTTCATCTGCTCTTCCCCCAGGAGAGCATTTCAGCCTTTTTCTGGTCTTCCAGCCCAGTTTCTCTCTGTTCCTCCCATTCAGCGTTGGCTGGCCTGGCCTCATTCACAGTAGGTGAGGAGATGCTGGACCCGCTGCCCACAGCCATGCCCGCCTGTGTCTGCACTGTGCGGCGAGGGTTGGTGGTGCCCCTGGTGCCAGCAAGTGGCAGGCTAAGCCCTGTGGGGTGAGCTCAGAAATCAGTTCGTCCTAGTGTTTAACTGCACACCTCCGTGTTCTGGTACCTTCCTTCAAAGGCTTGGTGAATTCACATTTGAACAGACACTGCTGAGGATTGTGGTCCAGCCCTGCTTTGCCCTCAGTGAGCTGCTGAGCCTTGGGCAGATTGGGAACACCCCTGGCGTGTCCCTTCCCGGGCGGAGTTGGCTGGGTGCAGGTACGGTGCTGGCAGGTCGCTGCTGAAGGCCACAGTCATACTGTGCGGTTGTGAAGCTCCGGGCCCACTAATGACCTGCGACACATTAGGCTTGCTTCTGCCTTGTCAGACGCCCCTCGGTCTGGCTGTGCGGTCTCGCTGTGCTGCGTGGTTTGGCCTTCCTGGGAGATGCAGAGGATCTGGCCTGACCCACTTGTCCTTGTTGCAGTTGTGTTGGATGTAAGCGAGGCAGCAAGCCACCATCGTGGCTTTAGATTCTGTGGCTGCTATAACAGAGCACCACAGACTCGGTGGCTTAGGACAGCGGGAAGGTCTCGTCTCCGTTCTGCAGGCCTGGGCCCAGGACCAAGGCACCGGGGCGGGCTCCCTCTGAGGCGCTGGTGGGAGCCTCTCCTTGCCCACTCCTGGTGGCCAGGGCCCCTGCTGGCAGCGCTGTGCTGCTGGTCTTGCACCAGCCCATCCTCCCAGTGTGGCTGACTTCTCGGGGTCTGCTTGTGGGAATCAGGCTAGAATTAGTCTTGTCTTGAGGCTCTTCTGGACAAGAGTCGGGGCACCGTTCAGCCCCACCCAGTGGACATTGTGTGAGGAGAGGTAGGTGTGGCCCGAGTCGGGAGGGCCTCGGGAGCAGCACCCGGGCCTCCTGCTGCTCTGGGCCCTAGACTCCTCCGACTCCACTGGTGGTCCTGGCTGGGAGCTCAGGCGGGCGAGTCCTGGGAAGCAGCCTCTTCACCATGAGCGGATCTGGGCTTGCGAAGCAAAATCAGCCTGGATTCCTGCAGTGACCTCCACCTCGTGTGCCATCCACCCCTCGGGCTTCGTGGTGAGAGTCAGAATGGCCTGACAGGCCATGGCAGCTCTGCCCATCGCCATCCGTGGTCCTGGGACTGAGTGCACACTCCTTGCCTCGGTTGGCCTCCCTGCTGTCCTGGGCACGGGTGCTGTGAGCAGCGCACACTCTGCCGCGCTCTCCCGGCCACAGCCACCCTCCCCCACCTGCCTCAGGTAGCAGCCTCCCGCCCCTCTGCGTGCTGGGTGGCCCGCGTCCCTCCCTGTCCTGCTGCTGTGCACCGGGGCCGTCTGGCTCGTTGCCCGACTCCCCGACACTGCATCCTGAGGTCCAGGGCTGACCACGGTGTCCTGCTCACCCTCCTGTGCCTGGTGCCGCACGCCGAAAGCCCTCGGGTGTTGGTTGGACCTGTGCCTGCAGCTGAGGTTCCCGTGTAATCAGCCGTGATCAACAGTCTTGGGCTGAAACGCGTCCGTGGGCACTGAGCCTCCTGAGTGATCTTCCATGGTAGATTTTGGAAACGTTTTGCCTCCCTTCATACTTTTGTTTTGCAATTTGTTTCAGGAAAGATTTGGGCCATGCTCAAATGATGGTGGACGAGCTATTTTCCTCCCACTCTGACCTGGATTCTGACTCTGAGCTAGACAGGGCTGTTACCCAAATCAGTGTGGATGTGGTGGATGACTACCCAGCCTCTGACCCCCGGTGGGCTGAGTCTGTTCCTGAAGGTGAGAAAAGTTTGACTTTGCTCTCAGGAGTGGCCCACTTGGAGAAGCATATGTTTTAGTCTCTCAAACAGTTGAGAATATTTGCCTGATATTTTTTTAAAGTCGTAACTGCCCTCATTAGTAGATCTTTTTTTTTTTTTTTTGTACTGGAGATGGAACTCAGGGGCACTCGACCACTGAGCCACATCCCCAGCCCTATTTTGTGTTTTATGTAGAGACAGGGTCTCACTGAGTTGCTTAGTGCCTTACCATTGCTGAGGCTGGCTTTGAACTTGCAGTTCTCCTGTCTCAGCCTCCCTAAATGCTGGGATTACAGGCTTGCGCTACTGCGCCCGGCCCTCATTAGTAGATCTTGAACAGGACTCAAGATAGAGTTAGACAGGCAAAGAGCATCTTGGAACATGAGCACGAGCACAGACTGTTCCTTCAGAGGCAGGTTGTTTTGCTGTCCTGCTCTTTATTTCTAGAGGAACTCAGTGGCACTGGTGGCCCAGGTCAGCTGCTGGTCTTGGCAGACTGTGTGTGGTTGACAGGAAGGGCAGGCTCGCCTGGGGGGTGGGGAGCGAGTCTGTACCAGAAGTGAGCACGTCCATCCTCCAGTCTGCCCTGGGCAACCTCCCTTACGCACGGCTTTCCTGCAGCAAGAAGCCCTTCTATGGGTCATGGGCAGCAGGGAGCTGTCCCTGATGGTCCTGCTTCGGGCAGGCATGGGACAAAAGCCTTGGTGCCCAGCTCCTTTCAACAACTGTTTCTCTGGAGCTGTCAAACTTATAACTAAAGTGGTCACACTAACCAGAGTGTGCTTCTTGTTTTGAGTAAGTACCATATGAATTTTATCAAACCTTCCAAATTTCTCTCTAAATTTTAAAACAATGGAGTAACGTAAGTAATTGTTTTAGAAGGGCTGGCCCTGTCCTCTCTTTGGGTGTTTTAGATCCTGCTTGACTAGCCGTGGTGGTTCTGAAAGCACTGTTCGGTATGTCTCATTTCTGTGTTCTCACAGAGGCACCTGGGCTCAGCAACACTTCGCTCATCATCCTCCACCAGCTGGAAGACAAGATGAAAGCCCATGGCCTCCTGGTGGACTTCCTGCACCAGGTGAGAGTCCCTGTGGGCTCGGGCTGCCCACTCTGTCCTGGCACTTCCCAGGGGCATGATTTGAGTTCCTGTTCCCCGTGCAGATGCAGAAGTGAACCATTCAGGCCAGGTGAAGGCCTGCTGCTTCAGGGCTGAACGCCACATTGGAAATTAGGCTAAAAGAAGAAAGGAGCGCGTTTCAAAAGGAATGCTGTGTTAGCTCTTTTGTCATTTCACCTCTGATGCTCTTGTGGCCATCAGACCAGCTCCATTTAAAAACTGGGTTTCCTGCGGGTTTGCTGTGTGCCTTCATGTGAGAAGCTAGGTCAGTGTACGCTGGTGTTGCGCTGGGAGGTGACGTGGGTCGTGGCAGGCTACAGGCAGGCCCACGGGAGGGTGTGAGTGCTGGATGGAGTGCCACATGTGACACACTGCTTCTCTGAGGCCACCACCATGCAGGCGTGAGCCTTGTGGCTCTGCTGGCCCAGAGACCCTGATGGAGTCTCAGCTGCTGGCTGGACCTGGCAGAGTCTGCAAGCCCCTCTCTGGCTCTGCCTTTGTGATTTCTTATCTTCCATCTTTACATCTTGTTTCTGACGAGGAGCCACTTGCATTAACAGGAGGTATGTGGGACCCGACACCTCTAAGGAAGCACCTCTGTGCAGGGCCCTTGCTTCTCTTGAGCCAGCACATCGCCAGTGAGGCTGTGTCCTTGTTTTGGGGGTGGGAGAGAGGTCAGCGCCTCAGGACACCTGCTGCCCACTCTGCCCTCAGCTGAAGTGGGCCCTGCCCACCCACTTCACTCCCTGCTGTAGCACAGGGGCCGTCAAAAGCCGTGTGGAAGAGCTGCGTCCGAGAGGGCCTCGAAGGGTGGATTCAGGTCAGAAACGATGGGGTGACTCTTTTTTTTTTTAGTTGTAGATGGACACAATGTCTTTATTTTACTGCTTTGTATGTGGTGCTGAGGATCGAACCCAGGGCCTCACGCATGCGAGGCAAGCGCTCTACCGCTGAGCCACAGCCCCAGCCCCCGATGGGGTGACTCTTAAAAGACTTAAGATAGTCAGGTGAACAGACTGAATGGATTGTAACAGTTCGATTCAGCGAAATACTCCATTCATCACAAACAGTGGACAGCTAGCCAGGC